>APFE030357797.1:20043-25973 GCA_000404065.3 Pinus taeda | reverse complement strand
GTACAAAAATTACCTGCATATGAATTCTAAAACATAGAAAATAAACAATGCGAGAGCATAACACATAAAACACATATACACAGAGATTTTCCCCTGGATCCCAAAACCGAGACTACCACATTCCTTTCAATGTTATAATACATATTTATACATGCCGAAGCATCCAATACCATGGACCGAAAACCATCGCATCAAAAAACATGTGCGAAAATCATGCACAAAATCAAAATTTTGGACCCCATAAAGTGGGGTTACGGGTACGCCTCAAACCCCCTGTGACACCCCCCGTTACACAATCGGCGCAACGAAGGGGGGCTCCATCCCCCCTCTAACCCCCCGGTTAACTACGCAGGCTAGTTGTGGAAAGAATATAACACAACCCAACAAAGAATTTTACTTCTAACAATGTAGAGGGATGTGATCTTCTCCTTATGTTCCTCTGAACTATACAATCCACCCAGATCATTTTCAAAATTTTCCAACTCAAGTTCAATTTGTCTCAAGGTGAGATCATCCTGAGTTCTTTTGTGATGTGCCCAGATTTTGGACAGTTTCTTCAGCTCTGCGAGGTTATTAATGAATCCCACTGTGAAATTTCCCCTTGCCCCAGGTGGATTTGCTTTCCAGTATTCTGTAACCATGCTGATATATGAAGCTTCTTTGAGCCAGGCAGAGCAAAATTTATATGGACCCTTGGGGTTTGCTCTGCCTCCATCAATTTCCATGTAAATAGGCAAATGGTCCGAGATCCCCCTGATCCGACCCAATGTCTGATATGAAGACCCAAATCTAGAACATTTTCTTTGACTAAGAAGCGGTCCAGTCGTCTAGCCAACCCATTCTCTCCTATCCAATAATTTCTCTAGGTGGCCTGAATCTTGGGAGAAGGTATATCGATCAGGTGGTGTAATTCCAGAGTGGCAGAGAAAAAATCTGAGAGAGTATCTCTCTGAGCACGATGACCCCAGGACTTTGAGTGTCCTAAGGAGAAATTGAAATCTCCTCCAAGAATTAGATGATCAACTGTGAACAGATCCGAACCTAGGAGATGTTCCCAAAATTCAGGCCTGTTTGGCAAGGCCCATATAGGTTGAAGATTTTAAATGTCATTCCCAGGTTGATAGAATGTATATCCGCTCCAATATGACCAACCCCTCCCCAACAATTAAGAAGTTTGATAGAACAGGAATTATATCCCAAGGCTAGACCCCCAATCTACCATGGGCATCCAGTCCAGTGAATTTCCATCCAGGTAGTATATGCTCAAGAGTGCGAGATATATTAGCAACAAGACCAAGGGTTTCCTATAAAAAGATGAGGTCTAACGAGTTGGAGTAGATTAATCGACGGAGTGCTAGTTTCTTCTCAGGCCTAGCAAGCCCTTTACAATTGAAGGATAAAATCTTCATGTCGGGGGTTCGGAGGGGGTTTCTCTGGCTCTAAGGATCCTGTGAATAGTGGATTGTATACCTAATGGAATTTCAACATCCGCTTGTGATTTTGCATTAGAGAGAGAAGAGGATCGACCTTGATGAAGCTTGGGAGGGGGAGGGGAGGGGATAATATTGAGACCAACATGGTCCAACACCTGTTTCCTAGCCTTTGAACGAGTGCAATACCCAGTTACAGGAGGAGCTGGCGAGGAGGTTGTGGATGCTAGAGAGGGTGAAACCAACGGGGGGTGAATGAGATGGTCAGACGAGGGGGAGCTATCTCATAATCAATTTGAGCTGTAGCAGCCAAATTAATTGCCAAAACTGAACCCAAAGAAAGCCCAACTAATGAAATATCATGAATATTAGAGTAGTAATGCGAAGGTACAAAATGAGTGATGTTCTTACTCGAAGTATTGGAGTCTCCGGAGGCCGCCATGGATTGTTCAGGAGGCGGGGGAGGAGGATGGTGGGGAGGCCTGCCTCGCTTCTTCTGGGTGGTCTGTGCAGGTGCCGAAGCGATCTCCTTAGTGTCAGGTTGTGCAAATGTTCTCTCAGTGGAGGATACTGTATTCCGAGGTTGTTCCTCAAATACTCGAGGTTGTTCCTCCTGTACCGGTACCTCATGCACTTTTGTTTCCTGCTCCAATCGTTCCTGTGGAGCCTCTTTATTTGTCTTCTTGAGCTTCCCACCATTAAGTGGGCAATCCTTGAAGAGATGCCCCACTTTATGGCGTCGCCTGCATCTGAAGGGGACACCGTCGTAATCTAATATTTGTTTCCTTGTAACATTCCTCCATTAAATGTTTATGTGCTCCAGTAATCCCTCTGTGAGGTCTAGATGTACCAAGATTCTAGCATATGCCATATGCCCTGTGGTTTGAAAGGAGGCATCGTAAGTGAGGTAAGTTCCCATAGCATCCCCAATTCTCTTGAAGACCTCTTCCGTCTAGAAATGAAAGGGCAGCCCCGGGAGACGTACCCAGATTGGCTTGACATCAACCCTTTCCAGCTTGGGATCGAACATTGGTGTCCATCTCTGTAGAAGCACGGGGGCTTCATCTATGTGCCAAACAGTAGAGAGAACCCAGTTGGTATGGGCCAAGCAACTAAAACTTAACGCAAACCATCCTTTACAAACATTTGTACTCTAGGGGGTTTCGTCTTATGATGGCCCCAAACCTCCATCGTCTAATATGTAGACGCTCCACACTGTAGTGCCTGCCACGAACTCGTCCCACAAGAACCTTTTCTACCGAGTCCATAGTTTCAAGAAGCGATATATCCTCTGATAGCGTGAGGAAAGTCTCTCTGCTCCGGAGTTGAAGGCACCGCTTCCTTTTAGAACCCCCTTTGGTTCTGTTACCTGTTACTTCAGAAGCCCCAATAGGGTGTGCAGCCGCCTGAGAGTCAGATACCCTAGCTGCATATGTGTTCTTCGCTGGGTTGGAGTCGAAGAAACCAGGAATAGAGGCGATGCTAGTAAAATTGCCAATTGGTGGAGCCACCAAGGCCGAAGGTGCAGATGTGGCAGGCGCCTGAGATGTAGAATTCAAATGATAGTCATTCGAGGGTTTGTTTAATCTGGCCAAAGAGGGATATGGACCGAAGGCCGCCCCTAGGGTTTGTTCCCCCAAATGATGAGAAGGTTCTTCCAAATTTAGAGAATGCATCAAGGGGGGGTGGGAGATGTACTCTTAGATAACATAAGCACCTTCAAGGAGCGAGATGGGAGGAATAAGGGGCTAGGAAATGGACCGAGAAAAGGAGGAGAGGGCTTCTACTTCCTCAGAGAGTTCATGGTCAAATGTGAAAAAACCCTCCGTAGTGGTCCTGGGATGTGTCCAAATGGGCACATCTCTGAAGGGTTCGCAAATAATCAAGAAGATCCGCCATCACTGTCAATCCAGCTAACTAATAGCTGCCTGCAGGATTGATGCAGGAGAACAGGGAATGTCGATGAGAAGGATCGAAAACCGTCGAAGGGGAAAAGTTTAAACGGTTAATAGTGCCCGTAAGATGTTGAATGATGGTTAACGGAGCCGCAGGGAGGTGAGATTGTTAAGGGGGTTGACTGTGGAGGCGAGCTGCTTTCCCTGAAGCCTGTGGATGGAAGCCTCCTCGCAACCCTAACCCCATTGTTGTCCCACTGATGCTAGTCCTCTCCTCCCAAACCAACAGAAGTGTGGTTATATGGGCATAGTTTTTAATAAATCTTTGATAATACCCTGTCAATCCTAAAATCCTCTTAGCTTGGAGATATTAACTGGTTTGGGCCATTCCCTTATAGTCTTGATCTTATTAGGATCTACTTTTACTCCTTCTTTCGATAATATATGTCCGAGATATTATACTTTTTCCTTCCCAAAAGTGAATTTTGAATTCTTGGCATAGAACTGATGCTCTTCCAACACAGTAAGAAATTTCTCCAAATGTTGTAGGTGCTCCTTCCAAGTTTTACTGTAAATTAAAATGTCATTAAAGATCATTAACACAAACTTCCTTAGATATGGATGAATTAGTTTGTTCATAGTAGCTTGGAATGTTGTCGGTGCATTAGTTAAACCAAAAGACATTACTTTAAACTCATAATGACCTTCATGTGTTCGGAACACAATTTTTGGTACTTCCAATCTTATTATGATTTGGTAATATCTTGACCTTATGTCCAATTTGGAGAATTATTTAGCGCTATGTAGTTCATCAAACATTTCATCGATAAAAGGAATTGGAAACTTGTTTTTAATTGTTATTTTGTTTTGTCCTCGATAATTGACGCATACTTTGAACGATCCATCTTTATTCAAACTAATACAACTGGAGTAGCATACAAACTTTTACTTTTTGAGACGATGCCACACTTTAAAATATCTTGGACTAATATCTCAATTTCAATTTTTTGATGACGTGGGTATCAATATGGTTTGATGTTGATGGGATTTGATCCTGCTTTGACATCTATTGTATGCTCGATATCTCTTTTAGGTGGCATCTTCATCAGTAGGTCTTTGAATACTTTTTGGTGCTTTTGAATTAGCTCTTGGACTTCTGGTGCTTCTTCATTGACTAGATTCGAAGTTAACATTTCTAATTGATGACATTGTACTACATAGGTTGGCGCTCCTTTCCGAATCATTTTCATCATCTAGGATGATGATACCATTTGATTCTCAGGTGGTTGGAACCCATATAATTTGTATTTCTACCCTTCCCATTTAAATTTTATAAATTGCTATCGATGCTTGGCTAAATAAGTACCGAGGGTTTGTAGCCATTGGATACCTAAGACCACATCTACTCCTCCTAATGGTTCCGTGTAGAACAGATATTCTAAATTAAAGTCTTGAATCTGCAATTTGACTTTATGGTATTTTCCTACCTTTTCATTTTTCTTACCATCAGCTACCATAACCTTCATGTTGGGCATGGGAAATGAGATAATGTGAGTCTCTTCACCATGGTTGACTCCAAAAAATTGTGGGTGCTACCGGTATCGATTAGAACCACTACATTGTTCTTCTTGATATGTCTTTTTAATTTGAATGTTTGGGGCTGTGATATACCTATCATGGCTGATAATGATACTTGTGGAATGCTCTTGTCATCTAGTTATGGAGAGAATTTCAGGGAATCTTTCATTTCTTCTACATTTGATTCATCACTATCTGAATCATTAATTGCTTCACAATTATACAGGTTTTTGGTCTCTTTTCCTTTAGCACACCTATGTTTAGGGTCCCATTTTTCACCACAATGTTTGTACTTGCCCTCTTTCATCCTTTGCATGTCCACGTTAATTTTTTCTCCTTCATGAAGATGTGGTGGAAGATATTTTGTGTTATTCGTATTCGCGGCTTGGGAAAATCTTTGTCTTGAATATACTCTTTCAACCTTCAGCCATTGCATTTTTTCGTGCTTCTTTTTAACAACTTTTGCCTTTTGTCTGGCTACCTCTGTAGATGTGATGTCATGAAGCTCAAGTTCAGCCTGACTATAGGGTTTACGTCCTGTTATGTATGACTAAATCATACAAGTTTATGATAACCCAGGTACTCGTGTGGCCAAAGTTTCCCATTCTTGAGTGTATTCGTCCACATTTCCTTTTTGTTTCAATTTAACGAGTGTTGAGAAAAACTCTTCTTCCTTGACACCTTGGAACCTTTCAAAGAACACATTTTTGAATTTCCTCCAACTGATAGCAAGTGTCATCGTTTTCCACCACATATACCAATTATATGCTTCACCTTCTATTTTCATGGAAGCATGCTTGATCTTTTCGTCATCATTGTCAATATCGTAAATATCGAAATGTTCTTTTGCTTTATTGAACCAAGCAATGTTGCATTTTTCATTACTGTCAAATTTGAATAGCTCAAGTTTTGCTCTTTATTGATATTTCGCTATCGGCAGAGCGAAGAAGGGGTATTGATTTCAAAACGACATATTGGTATATGGATTCCAGAGCTGCCTATTTTCAAAATTTGTGTTAACATTTCC
>APFE030357797.1:15043-17543 GCA_000404065.3 Pinus taeda | reverse complement strand
TACATATATCAATCAACAACTAGTGTCATGATAGATCTAAGCTGCTACATACATACATATATCAATCAACAACTAATGTCATGATGGATCTAAGCTACATACATACATATATCAATCAACAACTAGGCATGACATGGGGTTGATTCTGACTGCTACCACTATAACCTCTAGGTAAACCCATACACACCCCGACAAATGACACATAAGGATAATCATGGGGGATTGAACCTCAAACCACATACTTCATAAAGACTTCATATCACAAACATCACCAATTGAGCTGCCCCCTCGGGGCTATTTTTACATATATAAATATTACACATAACATTTATATTATTTTATATCGTATGGAATATAAAGACATTTCCCATGGATTATAATTATTATTTATATTTGAAAGATTATATATCACTTAAATATATATAATTTATATAATACTCATTATAAGCTCAATATGTCACAAGCAAGAATTAAATCTAAGCAGGGAAGATTATAGTACAATTTGAGCAGGCCTAATGGTTAAGAATATGCATTTCCTCTTAACATATCACAAGTTCAAATCCAGAGGGGGGTAGATATGTTTACACATCTCTGAAGTAATCAAAGAGTTTTCATATACCAATTTGGTATCTGGATTGGCTCCATTAACAAAGAGGTCTCATACACAAATTTGATGTCTAAGTTGACCATGATCTTAAGATTAAATGATTATTTTATTATTATCATTATTTTTCTAACCTCTAGGAAGGGAACATGTGGGGGGGCACATGGCAGCTGCCCCACTAAGGATGACTGTTGGAGGACATGGCACAATGCCCCTCGCCTCATAACACAACCATCCTTGCCACATAGTTCATTATGTACGCACACCAAACTATGATCTCAAATGTTCATGGCAATAGAAGGAGTTTAATGCTGCAAATACAAGTTATCATTTGAGAGGTAAATGACAATCACGAAGAATTGAAGGTGTAATATTTGTCATCCTTTCAATTTTATTGCTCAATGTGGTATCCTCACCACATGAGTTGGAGAATGCAAAGCCCAAGTACCAGAGCTTCATTACATGAGCGAAGGGGGGGGGGGGGGGGGCAATTCTAGGAACAAGTCTTGAAAAAATTGGAAAATATGCTTCATCTAACTATTTTCTTCTTGGGTAAGCCTTGCTCTTGATGTTTCTATTGCTTTCCTCCCTTGTCAATCCTCTCTCCCCCCTCTAGATCCTTCAAATATCCTCCAACGCTCCTTGGTCTTATTAGCCCCTCGCCTTTGGAAATCCTTTAGGTCTTCTTCTAATTATTGTACGCATTGATCCATGCAGCTCCACGATTGATTAAGTCACAAGCCTTAAGGAAAATTTTAAGGACGAATTTTTTTCTTGAAGTTTAGAAAACCTTGGCGAATCTTACCAGTCACTAACATGCAAATTGTAAAAATAATTGTGATATTTTTGTAGAAATATTTAGATTTCCAATGATTTTATATTAGTCAATATAATATTTTGGCGATTTTTAATGTAAAATAATGGTGTATTATAAAATTTGGGCGAATCATTTTAGAAAAAAATGGAAATTGGCGAATATTTTTCTGAGGAAAAACATGGAAAATTAGCCAAACTGGGAATCAAAGCCCCTAAAATTTTCCCTGTCAAGCCTTCCCCTCAAGTTTATGCTTGACTTTAGCTCTTCAACCTTGTCTCCCTCTTCTAGAAAGCTTCATATCACACCAGGGTTCTGAACTAGGTGACAATTTGAACAATGCAATGCCTAAACAACATGTAAGAGTTAGACGAGGAGTAGCCTACTAGAGGGAAATGGGGCTCACTCAAGGCCAACAGAGGAAAGAGTCCTCGATTGATCGATATAAAGGCAATACATTGCCACATATACATGAGGAGATCACCGAAGCCAAGCGAGAGACGGTTGGAGAATGGGGATGCCTTTCAGCCATGGAAGTTACTGGTGAATTTGCAAAATGGGTCCGAGATGTTGAACACACCAAAGGGAGATTCAATTAATTCATGCACAAGATTGACATATACTAATGTGATGCATCTTGGTCGATAGGAACACAACAAGGGAGGAGATCATATTGATACTAAGCGAAATTGAATTCACAATGCAAAGAATGAACTTATGACTGCAATGCACATAGGAACATCTAGTTCTTCCCCTTGATCTGGGCTGCTCACTAAAAGACATTAATGAATTGATAGTGGTTGAAGAACCAAACAACCCCAAAACTAGATAATAATCTCATTACACTCTTCTTTTGCTCATTTTTCTTTTTGGTATTTTAATTTAAAATTGATAATTACCTTGATAAACTACATTCCCATCACAACAATAATTTTTTTAGTTTGAATTTTTATAACCTCAATAATTTTTGATATTTTAAAAGCTTTGACATTAGTAATAATCTTATTTCCTTAATAACAAACCAGAAACAAACCATCATATATATAAAATTGAAACAACTTTGTCTTTCACTTTTTTCCCTT
>APFE030357795.1:3728-15903 GCA_000404065.3 Pinus taeda | reverse complement strand
GAGGTTTTGTTGAATGAATGGAATAGGGTTTATTTGATATTTGCATTTGATATCTGCGACTGATGTTGCACTTTTGTACTCTTAGTAGATGTTAAATCAAGGAGAGATAAATCAACTGTCGCTTGAAGCTCATGAGTAGGACTAGTTATAAATGGTACTTTTATCTCTTAACCATTTCTGCTTATGCGTTAAAGTGATATTCAGTTTTCAGTTATTTATATGTTACAGCATGGATGTCTAAGTTATCATTTGGCACTTTTGTACGGTGATAACTATTTGTTTATGTTTAGTGTATGAATAGCTCATTTATGCGATAAGTTTTAACAGTTGTTTCGTCTAACTTCTTATACGAAGTAGCTCATTTTTATCGTATTATTTTCTTATGATAGCTGAATGATCTTTATTACCAGTTATTGTATGAAATCTTTGTAGATCGCATAGAAGAAAGATCACACCCAGGGTAGCATAAATTTCGATGTTTTTTAGTTTATTAGAATACATAGCATAGCATTAGATTAGATAGAAATATTCTAGCCTGAACAGAAACACCCTTCTTTCACACACACACATACAGTGAATTGGGAAATTGGTCCCAAATCCCCAGTCGGACCCGCTATACCAAACGGATAAGGAGCTGCCAACCAAGGTCCGGACCGAGCGAGTATCCCCCTTGTTGTCGACCCGATTTTCAGGGCCTTCAACATATTTGGTGCTAGAAGGAGGGCCTGAACTATGAATTGCAAGTAAATCCAAATCAAAATACCATTCTAAGAGTAATTTTCCCTCACCATCTCCTCCAACTTCTCCATTACACTTAAATCCAGAGTTAGAAGTCGCTAAGAGCATCATCCGCTGCTACAAAACCTGACATTTCAGATCAATATGTAATTGAACCTCCTGGAGTCGAATCTCTCATTCATAAACTTCAGCGATTTTCCATTTCCCCTCAAAGATCTGATAAATCTCAGGGGCAGCGTTACTTTGCAGTATAACCCTGCTCATCCCCTGACCAGACTTAAGAGTGAAAAGTTCGATATTCGGCCAATCGAACTACCTCTTCCTAAAAGGAAAAGAGCAAGGAAGTCACCTAAAGGGTCTGATAGCGAGACTCTTTCATCAACATCTTCCATCTCAACTTCTCCACCGTGAAGTCAACCATCTACTCCACCACTCCAGACCATTATCAATCCACCTAGTGGAATCCCTACAACTCCTCCTCAATCATCTGCGATCATAGTCACCTCATCTTCTCAATCACAGGGATCATTTTCTGCGAATCCCCCTATTAGCAGTTCAGTAATGGCCCAGTCTCCATGGAACAATCCTGGGGTAGTCTTAATGCCTGTGCCCTTGAGTCAAATACCGACCCATCCTGAGAAATGGCTGCCCAAGTTCAATCCTAAGGCAGGCATGCTAGTAGAAGAACACATAAACAACTTTATGCTATCCATCAACCTCAACGGGGTTACTAATGAAGATGTTTTCGTTCGACTGTTTCCTTATACCCTACAAGGAATAGCCGGATCCTGGTATTTTTCATTACCCTCTGGATCTATTACTAGTTGGGACATCTTCCAAGACCAATTTCTAACCAAATTTGGTGACGACAGGTCTACAGCAACGTTAATCAACGACTTATCCAATCTTAGGGTAGAATATAGAGAACCGATCAAATATTTCAATCTACGTTTCAATAAGATTCTAAACAAAATTCCTACTGCTTCCCAACCCAGCGATGAAATGCGATGTGAATGGTATATCACTGCATTACCATCAAACATGGAAATCTTCTTAGACAGGGCTAACAAAACAACTCTTGCTGAAAACATGAAAGAAGCTATAGCAGTAGAGAAACGAATAATAGCCTTAGAGAAGAAATCCGCATTAGAAGACCAGAAGTCTAAAAAGGTCACCTTCAAAGAAGAGTCCAAGAAAAAACAAGCAAAAGATCCATTTGATTTGGAGGGATTGCAGAAAGTTCTTAAGACCATGTCTAATGAAATGGTCGACATAAAAAAACAAGTAGCAGAAACTTCTTCAAAAAAGCCCTACAAAGCTTTTAAGAGAGGCTCGTCAATGGATTCAAAGCTGCCCAATGCTATAACAAATGCTGAATCTGAGGAAGAGGAAGAGGAAATTGCCACTAAAGGGAAAACCGATGATGAAGAAGTAGTAGAATTACAAGGAATGTGGGATTTCATCCTCCCACAAGAGGAAGATCAAGAAGTATTCCCAGTTAACACACGAAGTAGAAACCAACTTGATCCTCCCCAAAATACCCCAAAACCAAAGAGCGCAAGATCTGCAACAAAGGATAAAGTTGCAACAAAGAAAACGACATCTAAAGAGACTCAAACTAGCCCAGTCCAAACAGATTCACCTACTCCATCTAAAACACTGATTGTTTCAGATGAAATGGGGTACAATATCATAGACGACATGAAAAAGACTAGGGCAAATATCACTCTGTATGAATTGAGCAAGCTAAAGCATCAATAAAAGATAATGATGAAAGAATTACATGCTGTGCCAGTTGCACCTTTGCCTGCCGCTGTAATTTCTCAAGCTTCTCAGAACATGGGAAGACCTCCAAGTAAGACGACTAATAGCATTGATCCAAATGACATTGCCTTAATTGGAGGTAGATCGAGATCTCATACTCCCCCTTTTCTCCTTACTTATGAACCTTTTAACAAAAATGTACATAATTGTTTAGTGGATTCAGGTGCTTCATCGAATATTCTACCGAAGTCCATATGCACTAAATTAAATGTTCAACCATAGAAATTCGTTGTTCGCATCGTTCAGTTGGATCGGTCTCAAGTCGAAGTCATCAGCGAACTAAATCAAGTAACCATAAGGCTGTCATCCAACCCGAAGGTATGTCAAGTAATTGATATTTTAGTGGCTGATATCCCTGATTTTTATGGCTTAATTCTTAGCAGGGATTGGTCAGAAAAATTACATGGATACTTCTCAACTGACTGGTCGCATATGTGGCTGCCTTACAATGGTAAGCCAAATCAAATAAAAGTTGAACAAGAATTACATCAAAAGTACATAGTAATGGAGTTAGAAGGGGAAAATGAACCAGTAGCAGATAACAATAGCATAATTGGCAATTATTCAGTAGATTCTTTTCTCGGCAATTTTAATGCTCATACATCCCCATATTTAGAACATTTCGTTTTATCCCAAGTCAAAATTTTTTCTCAAACGGATAGTTCAAAATGTATCAACTTTTTAGATCAACCTGTAAATATATCTTTGTTTTGGAAATTATTTTTTGATGGTTCTAAATCCAACGAAGGAACAGGAGCAGGATGCATGCTAATTAGTCCAGAAGGAGACAAAATCATGTTAACATGCAGGCTCGAATTCGATTGTACCAACAATACAGCAGAATATGAAGCTTTAGTTCAAGGGTTGTACAAAGCAATTGGGCTAAACATAAAGTATCTCCAAGTCTTCGGAGACTCTGAAATTGTAGTCAGACAGGTACGGAATACTATACATTTCCTGTCAGGTCATTTAAAACACTATCATTCTCTAGTTCAAGACCTGACTGAGCATTTTACAGCATTCAATATCTCATCAATTCCCAAACTCCAGAATGCAAGCGCTGACCTTTTAGCTAATCTAGCTTCTAAGCTCATTCCTTCTGAAGATTTTAGTCCAGATAGATTTTCAATAGAATTAATCTTTAGACCTTCTATTCCTGACAACATCACAAATTGGAGAATATTCAACGACAATCCTAATATCGTAAGTTTCCTTACTTCTGAAGGATCCTACTCCAACCAAATAATCGATGAAGATCAACATGATCGGCAATTACAGCAAGATAGCACTCACAATGCTATACCTAAATCAGTGGTCAAGTTAGAAGACCTGTACGATTTGAAAGACCGGTTTAAAAGGTCCACCAATTCAAAGCTCCAAAGTTCGACCTTGAATTTCGAATTGGTAAACCTAGGAACCGATGCCAAACCTCAAAACATAAATCTAGGCCTTAGCCTAGCCCCCGAAGAAAAGCTAGCATATATTCGTCTTTTGAGATAATACAAAATCGTGTTTTCTTGGAATTATGATGAACTTAAAACATACGACACCATTATCATCCAAAATACTATTCTGATGATTGATAACGAAAAACCTGTCCAACAAAAATTGAGAAAGATTCATCCCAACTTAGAAAATCAGATAAAAACCGAACTCAATAAGTTGTTGAAAGCCAAGATAATTTTTCCTGTCAGACATTCTAAATGGGTCTCCAATATGGTACCTGTTAGAAAGAAAAACGGAGATATTAGGATTTGTATCGAGTTTCACAATCTTAACAAAGCCTGTCAAAAGGACAACTTTCCCTTACCACCTATGGAGCAGATATTGCAGGCAATGGTAGGCTCAGAATTAATGTCTTTCTTGGATGGATTTTCAGGATACAATCAAGTGCTGGTAAATCCTGATGATCAATTGAAGACCACATAAAGAACTAAATGGGGCACATATGCATATCGCAAGATGCCATTTGGTTTGATTAATGCTGGTGCCATATTCTAGAAAGCCATGGACATTGCATTTAAAGGTTTAGTCAATAAGTCAGTAGTAATTTATTTGGATGATATAACTGTGTACTCCAAGAAACGAGGTGACCATCTCAAAGAGTTAAAGCAAATCTTCCAACGATGTTTAAGGTACGGAATTTCACTTAACCCAAAGAAATATTTTTTCACATTAAGTGAAGGGAATCTTCTAGGATTCATAGTGTCAAAATCTGGTATTCACATCGACTCTGACAGAATCAAAGAAATTTCTGAAATATCCTTACCTCATAACAAAAAAGCCATGCAATCCTCCCTTGGTCAAATCAATTTTGTAAAGAGATTTGTTCCAGATTTTTCACGAATCGTATCTCCTTTACAAACCATGATAAAAAAGTACTCTATTTTTAAATGGGGCCAAGATGAACATGAAGCGTTTAACCTGATCAAACAGGCTATTATTAATGCTCCATCTTTAGCAACTCCAAATTTTTCAGAGCCTTTTATTTTATACACATTTGCCTTAGATAAGTCATATGCTGCGATACTCACTCAAACGAATCAAGAAAAGGCGGAAGCACCAATTGCTTTTTTTAGTTCGAATTTACAGGGTGCTGAATTAAATTACTCAGACGTGAAGAAATAGGCTTATGCTATTTTCAAAGCGATCAAATACTTCAGACCTTTTCTACTCAAAACCCACACCAAAATTATAGTACTGTTTCCAGCGGTAAGGAATCTTCTAGTACAAAAGGATGTGGGTGAAAAGAGGGCCAATTGGGTAACTGCCTTACAAGAATATGACATAGAAATTAAACCAGCAAACATTGTAAGAGGTCAAGGATTTTGCAAAATGTTGGCTGGAGCGTAAAGCTACAAGTGTACGAGGTAAGACTAAATGATGAGTAGTCATTATATGCTGATATCATTTATTACCTTAAGAATGGATATGCTCCTTCATACCTCGATTACACTAAGCAAAGAGCTCTAAGATTAAATGCCAAACAATATCAGCTCATAAATGATATTATTTTTAGAATGAATTACGATTCTATTCTCCTTAGATGTCTTGAGAAATCTGAAGCTCATAAAGTTTTGCAGGAACTCCACGATGGGCCAGCAGGCGGACGCTATGCTGGAGATGCTACTGCACATAAAATCTTGCGCGCAGGACATATGGCCCACGTTATTCAATAGACTCGCACATTGTGACGAACATGTCAAGTCCTGCAAACTACTGCTCGGGGCAGAAGAGCCATTCCTTAAGCCACTACAACCAGTTAACAAATCCGACCAACTTCTCAGTCAGCTGCGATTGGACATAATAGGTGAGATCGTTCCTCACTCTTCCCAAAGCAACGCATAGAATACCACCGCAACAATATTATTTTCACTAAGCTGGGTAGAGCAGTTCCACTCGACGACAGCTACTGCTGAAATAATCAATGAGTTCCATAGATCAACTCTATAATCACAAGGATTTTGGGATTACCTTCCGCTTTAATGCTATCGATAATGCCCATACTTCTGGAAATGCAATGACTGAATTTGCACTTAAAAGAGGATTCAAACTTAAATATTCGGCCAATTATTATCCACAGGGAAACGGATTAGCCAAGTCTACAAACAAAAACCTAATTAGGATTATCAAAAGAACAGTAGACCAAAATCATAAAAATTGGAATAAATCCTTAATATACGCTTAATGGGTAGACCGAATAACGAAAAAATCTTCCATCGGCGTTTCTCCCTTTAATTTAGTTTATGGGAGAGAAGTTGTTCTTCCGACTCATTTAGAAATTCCTTCCTTGTCTCTAGTTCAATACATTGATGAAGTACCAAATTCCTCATTACACTTAAGGCAAATGGAAATAATCAAATTAGAAGAACAACGAGAACAAGCTAAGAAAACGCATGCTCATCATCAGGCACTAGTAAAATCCTTTGATTCAAACATAATGACCAGAAAAGATTTTCAGATCTAAGTTTTAGTTTTAAAATGGGACAAGGCACATGAAGAAAAGGGGAAGCATACAAAATTTCAAAGAATGTGGCTTGGTCCTTTTCAAATTGTAGAAGTCTTAGGACCATCAACATTTGTGTTACAGGATTTAGCAGGCAAAATAGATTCTTTGCCTATCAACAAACAAGTTCTTAAGAAATATTTTCCATAGAAGATTATTCTTCTATTTTTGTAGAGTAATATTTTTCTTTTCATAATAAAACTAGTTGTGAATGGTTACATCAGGCATTTACGAAAAATACACCAAATCTCTTTCAGATTTTGATTTTTCTCTTTTATAAATAGCAAATCTTTTGGAAAAATGATCTTTATTATTGAAAGGTACAGTTAAAGGCTCTAACCTAGATATCACACTAGTTTCAAATTCATAAAGTTTGAAGAAAACAACCTTTAGTGAAGAAATTGTTTTATATCAGTGCAATGAAAGGTATCAATAACAAAATAAAGATTCTCTGTAGAGCAGCTACTTCAAAAAACTCTATCATTGTCATGTAGAGCTATCTAAAGAAAACGATGACTTCCTCCCTACTAAGGAAATCAAAACTTTCAGAGGAACAGTCCAAGGATACACTTCATCTTGAAGAATGAGAGGTATCATCACGAGCCGACTTGTCATAATCACAGATATTAGAAATTGCTGACTTTGCCAAATACTGCATACCACAACAAGGCAATGACTCAATATTGTTACAATCAAGAGGCAAGGGGTCTCATCACGAGCCAACTTGTTCAACAAAGTTATAAATCGAGTGAATGGGTGTGTCATAAATTGTCTATCAAACCAAGACATTGTTCTTTAAGAATAAAAATAAAATCAAAGCAATAAGTGTGGATGTGGATTCTTCTTTGAGAGTTGTAGGTTTCTTTAAGTAGGATACAGGATCATTGCTGGGTAACAAGTAACCCTGTCGAGGCTATGAATACCTACTGGTAGCAGAGGCTCTACCTACGACAAATGAGCATATTTTAAAACTAGTTTATAGAGAAGACTTTGTTTTATTATTTACAGACCAAGTAATCACTGATGTAAATACAAGGACTAACTTGAGGGAGCAAATAATCAAAGTTGAAAATAGCTAAAACAAAATGTCATTGACAGGTTAGAGCATAATGTACTTTATCTTTCCATAATAAAGTTTAATTTTCTGAAAAATCTACTATTTTGGAAGTTGAAAAAATTCAATAGAAACACATAGATAACTGGTTCTTCCAAGTGAATTGCCAATTGTTGTGGCCACCAACAACCCCCCTCCTTATGAAGTGTTATTATTAATACTAAATAAGTGAGGACCCTTAGTAAAAAATAAAAAATAAAAATCAATTAGTGTTATATTTCTTTTTAGATGAAACTTACAACATCATGGACTTAGGGAAATACCTTTGGAGAATCTAAAAAACCTAAGTTTCATAATGAAGAAAGTAAATTCACTCCTTAAGAAAGATCGCATCGCACAAAGAATGATAAGATACCTTCTAAATAAGCCAAAATGATAAAAAACGCGAGATTGCGACGTGAAACTCCATCGCATCACATGCATTAAGAAGCACTCACATTAAAAAACCTTAAAATCGCCGATATGCAATACCGCATATCACACATCGCAAAAATCACAGGAATTACACATAATGATTATAACGATTAAGCGATCTGTAATCTTCTGATCCTACGATCCGCGATCTTGCGATCCTACGATCCGTGATCCTGTGATCCTACGATCTGCGATCTTGAGATCTGTGATCTTGCGATCTTGCGATCCTGCGATCTTGTGATATTGCGACCAAGCAACCTTGTGATAGAACAACACAATGCAATTGCGGAAATGCGATACAGCGATCTGTGATATCACAAATAAAAATCGCAAAACCTCTCCATCGCAGTTGGTTTTGGCTCATTATTTGAGTAAACTTTTTTTAGGCCAAGAACTGGTCATGTCCTTTAATGTGAATTAATGATTTGTTGCTAGTTGTTAATGAAGTATGGTGTTGTGTTTTTCGAAGAACTAGTTCACGTAAGGTGGCATGTTTTGCATATCTTTGGCATTTAAATTTTTCTTGTCGATATTTTTATCATTACTTCTACCTCAATTATAAACTGCAGGAACAAAAGACGAAGCATTATACAAGGCAGTATGCAAGAAACTATGAGGAGGAAAGACAGTACTCCAATGTCCATTTTGGAAGGCACACCTAATCTACTTAAGGGAGAGAAAGAGTCGCAGAACTCTTCTGAGGCATCCATCATAGATTTCTCATATCCAGCCATGGTTGAATGGGTACTGGACGATGCTGATACTAGAAACAGACAGTTTAATGCTCAGGGTCAAGAGCTCACGAAATCACTATTTTTACAAATTTTCAGCTTTATACCCGATAAGAGAAAAAGGCGCAAGAGGCGAAAAACGCATCAAGGAAGCCCGGATCAAGAAACAGAGGCATTTGCTGATGTGCGATTAGCGCTTAGCGCTAATCATGCATCGCTAAGAAAACTTGGTCGAAAAGGGAGGCTTCTAATTACTCAGTCACCTTCAAGCCCCGAAAATTGCAAGGAAGCAACGATATAAACAAACTGGAAACACAAATCTAAAGGAAAAGCAATCCGAGGGTTAACCAAGTTAAAATACGATTATTACCAGACATTCATGGTAAAGCCACATAGTCACTGGATGACTCTCAAGTATATCATCAATTTTGCTGAGAAGATAGTGCCAACTCTTGCTGATTTTGTTTGCTTAACTCAACCAAAGACGGAAGACAGTCAGCCGACTCTACTCAGGCAAATACTAAATGCTTGCGATGTTAAGGAGAAAATTTAGAAATAGTTAGATATTAGATTTAATTTTAGAAATAGTTTTACTTAGAAAAAGGACGGTCATTCAAGTGGAATCCTGAATTTCTGTAAATAAGTTATTTAGTTAGTAGTATTTAAACCCTTCTCATGCATTTAGAGAAGGGTCCAGAAATTTATCAAAAACATGTCCTCGGAACATGCACTTTTGCACCCTCATAGGAGGTTTTAATGAATGAATGGAACAGGGCTTATTTGATATTTGCATTTGATATCTGCTACTGATGTTGCACTTTTGTACTCTTAGTGGATGTTAAATCAAGGAGAGATAAATAAATTGTTGCTTGAAGCTCATGAGTAGGGCTAGTTATAAATGGTACTTTTATCTCTTAACCATTTCTACTTATGCGTTAAAGTGATATTCAGTTTTCAGTTGTTTATATATTACAGCGTGGATGCCTGAGTTATCATTTGGCACTTTTGTACCGGTGATAACTATTTATTTATGCTTAGTGTATGAATAGCTCATTTATGCGATAGGTTTTTCACAACTGTTTCATCTAACTTCTTATATGAAGTAGTTCATCTTTATTGAATTCTTTTCTTATAATAGTTGAATGATCTTTATTACCAGTTATTGTTTGAAACCTTTGTAGATCGCATAGAAGAAAGATCACACCCCGGGTTAGCATAAATTTTGATGTTTTTCTGTTTATTAGAATACAACAACATAGCATTAGATTAGGATTAGAACAGAAGTATTCCATTTAGAATAGAAATACCCATCTTCCTCTCACACACACACTGAATTGGGAAACTGGTCCCATATCCCCAGTCGGACCCGCTATACCAAACGGATAAGGAGCTGCCAACCAAGGTCCAGACCAGGCGAGTATCCCCCTTGTTGTAGACCTGATTTTCGAGGCCCTCAACACCTTCATATTCGAAATATTTTTCTAGAAGATGATTGGGAATACCAACCATCACATCCAAGGAAAATAATATTTATTCATGCAAGCCTAGGATTTCTCGAACCCCTCACTAAATCTTATCCTTCCTAGTTAATTTCCTCCCTCCCCAAGGCATCATGATATGTTGTTTGCTCCCTTCCTTTAACTCTAGAGATTTTATTGATAAAATAGGATAATATATTACATAATAAGGTTTAGTGCATAATATAAATGTCACGAACCCAACAATATAATTGTTTGATCAAAAATTTTCGGGAAATGAAAAGGAGGTGTGACATCCATTAAGATAGATGGTTGCTACTCATTGTCTTGTTCAAAGAGGAGAAGTCATTGTTTACAAAATTATTGGTTAACCTTAGGAATTTTTTGTTAATCGTGTCAACTATGTCCATGATTTTACCTATGCAAATTAACATTTCTTGTTGGGTATCAGCTTCATATGTAAGAAATCTCAACATGAGAGTTTAACCTAGTATTAGACTACTTAAAATATTATTTTTCGAAGCAGTTTAGGCATAATGTTTTTATACATAGCTATGTTGCAGTAGTTTCCATTTGGGCTTAAGAATAACCTATAAAGGGACATGGTGACTTAGAGGTAGGGAAGGGACCCGAATGTCCTCTTCCACCTCAATTTTACAAAGAGGTAAGGTGATGTCTTTCCTTGTTGCTAACTGACTATGGAAAGCCTAGGCAGAGAAAGGGATCATCAAAAAGGGGATAATCATGATCTAGAGCAACAAGGAGGGGCATTTAGGGAGGAGCAAGATGAAATGGAGGCGAATATTTTCAAATGGAGAGTTAAGACCCTACGAGATAAATGAGAGGAGGGGGGGGGCGCTTTGTTTACTTTTGGTCACTGATGCTTTGGACTTCATGCTTGCTTGAGAAAGCTCTTTCTCTCCCTACAAAACAAAAACAAAAAACCCAACACCGACATACAAAAAAAACAAGCCTTACGGCTTAAAGTTAGCTTTACCCGGAAACTAAATATTTTCCTCAATGTTTCTGATTTTCCGAGATCACACTAAGGAGCAGTGGAAAAGAGCATACGCATGAGAAAAATCCTTCCTTTCTGTTTCTGATTTGCCGAGATCACACAGAGTCGCAGGTCAAAAAGCATACGCAAAAATGAAAGGTATAGATCCGGTAATAAAAAGAGCTAAATAAACTGAAACCGAAATAAACAGAGAGAAAATAACTGTAAACTACAAATAAACACTATATACCTCCAAATCTTAAAAATGACGCAGCTAGGGCTACCAGAAACCTTTTCGCATGAAACGAAAGGGGTTCCTCACTGCAACAGATGCTCCTAAAATAACAGAGCAGTCCTCTCAGCCCGAAAGCAGTCAGAAACAATAGATCTAGGAGATGGCAGTCGGATGCAGTTGTACCAGCTTCATATTTGGATCAACAACGGACACGACCCTCAAATAGCTCTGATACCATTTAGGAATTTATAGGGTAAGTTCCTCAGACAGAACACCAAAGGACACGACTCACAAATAGATCACAGATCAATACACTAGTATTTTGACGTGGTCAAAACCCTCAAAGAGAGAAACAGTCCACAGCTTGAGCCAACGCGGCCACTTCAGGAAATTTATTAATAAAAGAATGAAAATTTACATAAGCTTCTCTCATGAACGGTTAACCTACAAATGACCCTCCGTACTCTTTAAATAGAAATCATGGACCAATTGGGTGTTAAGCCATGGATCAAGTGTCGGTAATACCGAGGAGAGAATGAACTGTGAGATCACTACATATCTTGACCGTCGAATTGTAAGTTACAAATGTACATAGTAAAGAAACACACTTTACCTAACTCTATACTAGACCAAGTTAT
>APFE030357791.1:0-14057 GCA_000404065.3 Pinus taeda | reverse complement strand
TTTTGTGAATGACTTCTCAAGAGAATATAATATAAAGTAACTCTTTGTTGGTTCTCTACCTCATCATTTCTCTTCTATTCTTGTGTTCCTTATCTTCATGTGATTTCTTGTTTTCCTTTCTACTAGTAACCAAAGGTCGTTGTCTAGTATATCTCATCTTTTGGGAATATTTTACTAAAATATAAAATGTTGTAAAATGTTGGTGGTCCTTTAGATAAATTGTAAAATCTTGTAAAATATTAGTGAATCATTTAATTAATTATAAAATATTGTAAATTATTGGTGAATCCCCCATTTAATCTTTACATCAAGTTCTCTTTCCTTCTTATGCATTGATTATGTAATAGAAAAATATTTATCCAATTACTTCGCTTCAAATCAACCAACATCTTTAGGATTTCGTGGTTCATCACCATCTATAAGTTTTTCAACTCCTTGATGTGTAACTATTATACTAACTATTGTGGTTTCTTCGTCAATCAAAACTCTAATAATTGTTGATCAATACACAAATTTTTGAAATTACAGAAAATGTGCCATAAGATTGACTAAAAGGCCAAATATGTAATGAAAGTTAGTTTCCTGTATGATAAAAAAATCAATTAACACAAACTCATATAAAGCCACAATATTCGAGTTCAAAAATATAGCCAATAAAGAAAAATTTTCATTACTCAGTGTAACATGTTAAAAAATAAGCATCATCAAAGGATTTCTAGTTCAAAAATTATATGTTCTGGATTCATGAGATTGTAGCTTTCATTTCCAACAATGGAGAATAGGGTCCATATCCAACTCCTCCTCATCCTGCTCATCCTAATCCACCTACTCCTCTCCTTCACATCCACCTCCTTAGCCAACTCCATCTCCACCACATTCTCCTCCTCCACCACCTCCATCTCCACCACCTTCTCCTCCTTCTCCTCCTCCACTACCTACACATCTGCCATCCAATCCTCCACCACCACCTCCACCTCCTCCACCACCACCTCATCCTCCACCACCTACACATCCCCCACAACCTCCTCGAGCACCACCTCCACCTCCTGCTCCTCCACTGCCTCCACCTCCAGAATCAACTACTATTTCTCCTCCTCCACCTCCACCTCCTCCACCTCCTTATCATCCACCTACACCTCAACCTCCTCCACCACCTATGCCTCCTCTTCTGAATATTTCTCCTCCTCCAACACCACCTCCATGACAACCTCCTCCTCCTCCTCTGCCTCCTCCTCCTCTACCTCCTCCACCTCCACCACCACTTCCTCTCCCTCCGACACCTCCACCACCTCGTCTACCTCCACCTCCACCTTCACACTACCAACTCACCCACCACCACCTCCACCTCCTTCTCCTCCTCCTCCTCCTCCTCCACCTCCACCTCCACCTTCACACTACCGACTCGACCTCCATCTCCACCTCCACCTTTACACTATCGACTCCACCACCACCACCTCCACATCCTCCTCCTCCTCCTCCTCCTCCTCCACCTTAACACCACCGACTCCACCACCACCACCTTTGCCTCTGCCTAATCCTCCACCTCCACTACCTCCTCCTCCTCCACCTCCACCTACTCCTCATCCTCCTCCACCTCCACCTCTTCCTTCACCACCTCCTCCACCTCCTCTTCCTCCATGTCAAATTTTGTAGACACATGTATTCCTATAAGTTTTTTTCAACTATTACATGAATAGTAAACAAAGATAGTGGTATTTTTTAATTTTTTTTTAGTTTTGAAAAATTTGTGTTATTGCTTTTCAATTGTCCTCTTTAAATTTCTTCAAAAAAATTGAAGCATTATGTTTAACAGAAAATAGATGAAAAATATGATATAAATTAGAAAATTTCAAACCCATTTTCCATTGGAAGGAATATTCCTTCATCAATCCAACATGATCCAATCCACCACCTAAAGACAATTTTTTCCTTAATTTCACTAGGGTACAAAAGGCTGTTGCAACAAATTTTGCATAAGAAAAATTCTTCCCTAATTTCACTAGGGTACAAAAGGTTGTTGTAGAACATTTTGGATGAAAAATTCTTCCCTAATTTCACTATGGTACAAAAGGCTGTTGTAGAACATTTTGGATAAGGGGTACTGGAAATGTTTATTTTAAGACCTTGAAAGCACAATCAAGTGCCTAAATTTTCAATTCAAATATATTGATAAATCTATTTTCTTAGGGCTTAAGAAACTTGATCGAGCACTTACAAATGTATCGATTGGGTCTAGTGCTCTTCTTTTTTACCTAAACACCCCCTCTCTTGCCAAAATATGAAACAAATTCTTATTCATCAGTGGTACACCATAGAATCCTTCTCCATTGATGGTCCATGATCATAATAGAGGTTTTCTTTTCTCTTCTTCTCACATAGTCTCACTAATAGAAAAAATGGTCTTTTTCACATAAGCCTTTTTAGCTAATTTGAATCAATGAGAGATCACAATATTTCTTGAAATTGTATTAATGGATTTTAATATTTTTAGTTTTGATGCAAAGACTTAATCCTAGTTGAAAAATACCACGAATATACAATATTTATTATTATTATTAATTAGTGTAGCTAATTATTATAAGATTTCAAGAATAAGTTGATATGTATAGAGAATATCATGCATAAAAATATAATGCACAATATTTTATATTTCGTTAGCATGCCATGTAATAATAGACTTTCTCCAATACTTTAAAATAGGATTTGGTTATGCAAGATAATGATAATTGCAAGGATTGTTTCAATATAAATTGATAATAAGTAATCACTTCTAGGTTAGAGAAACAAATAAGTGATTCACACCTCAATATTAATTATTTAGAACAAGAAATTTTGGAGATTAGTTGGTCCATCTTAAGCATTATAATTATTGAAACAAGAATATAATTTGAAGTACAAAAAAATTATGGTCACTTAATTTTTCTTGGATTTTGTAAGCTTGTGACAACCTTTTAGCTATAGTGAAGTAGTTACCTTTGTTTTATCCTACATAATCTCACATAAAAATATCCTAAAAGTCATGTAAATTTTTGTTCTATTACATATTCTATTCAAAGTTTAACTAATTGGTACCAACTAAACCCTTTAACTTGATAAATTTGGTTCTCATATTCAACTTAAAGATACGGAACAAAGTATCTCCATTGACAACATATACCAAAATATAAAGATGTCAAAAAAAAAAATTAAATACTCCCACTGAAGTCTACTATGCATATTCAAGAAAGTCATAATGTTATTGAGAACAAAGGGTTGTATGCACAACTAGTTTATATGGTTATAGGTCAAATAGATTTTATTTAATTTATTGTTCCTCCACATTTAAGGTATGATCTAAATTATTTATTATAACAAGGTTACTATATGTCAATTTCAAGTTACAATTTAGGTAGAAATGTGTTTTATATTTTATGCTTTACTTTGAAATTGCTAATTTTTAAATTTAAAAACAAATAAATGTTATTTTAAAATTTAGTTTTTTATTTTTTGCTTTGCCATCAACCATTCAGTCTTTCTAACTTTGGAATTGTCAATGTTTTACCTCAAAAGAAATTAACTAGTGTTTTTAAATTTAACTTTTTACTTTTTACTTTGCATATTTTAAAATTTCAACGGTTAATTAATTTGGTTTATTATTTTTTTATTTACCATTCTTTTTGTTAGTGGAACTTTAACGAATCTAATTAATATTCATCATTCTAAATTTAAATTTAAGTAACTTTTTGCTTTTTGGTAACTTTTTGCTTTTTTCGAGTGTTGTACTTAGTATTTCTTGAATTCAATTAAGAGTTCGTACAAGAATTCGAACAGATTCCAACCCGATTTCACAATCCCAATCTCTTCAACCCTAACATTTAATTAAGATCTGATGGAGACATCCTAATCCTAGCCGTTTATTCATAGCCGTTTACTCGATGTTCATACCATTCCTTTTCTTTTTGTTCGTGGAACTTTAACGAATCTAATTAATATTCATCTTTCTAAATTTAAGTAACTTTTTGTTCTTTGGTAACTTTTTGCTTTTTTGAGTGTTGTACTTAGTATTTCTTGAATTCAATTGAGTATTTCTTGAATTCAATTGAGAGGTCGTACAAGAATTCGAGCAGATTCCAATCGGATTTCACAATCCCAATCTATTCCGCCGTAACATTTAGTTAAGAGCTGATGGAGACATCCGAATCCTAGCCGTTTATTCACAGCCGTTTCCTAAGTGTTCAAGGCGGATTTCAAAATAGTAATCTGTCTAGTAATCTGTCCCAATTGTTTCCAGATGTGCCGAATTGTTTCAAGACTTATGAGGATATTAGACCATAATTCAAATTAAATATATGAAGTTCGTGTGTTCGATCCACAATGTTGTCGCCTTTGTATCTTTGTTGGGAGAGGGTCATGTGTTCGATCCATAATGTTGTTGTCTCTGTATGTTTGTGGGGATAGGCTCGATCCACAATCTTGTTGTTTCTGTATATTTGTTGACAGACCGTACTGAATATATGAAAGTAGCGTGTTCCATTCACGTTACTCTGTATCTTTGTGAGGACAGCGTTTGGTCCTGTGTTCGATCAACGCCCCTTTGTCCCTATCTATCTTTGTTGGGTCCTGTGTATCTTTGTATCTTTAATGGGAGAGCGGCTCTATATTTTTGCTGGGGACTGGATATATGAAAGTCCTGTGTTCGATCCACTGTCAACTCAGCTAGCACCTCATAACTCTACTTCAAATCAGCTCATAACTCTACTTCAACATAACTCTACTTCAAATCACTTTGGAGGTAACGAGGCCATTTCCGTCAATTCAAATTATCTTAACATTCTTGACGCATTCAAATTATCTTAGCATTAGCATTCTTGACGCATGCCTCTTCTTCGATCTTTGTTTTAATGTCTTCGCTATAAAAAATTTAGGCAACTATGGATACCCTTTATGAATAGTTTTGTTTGAACATTTTGAAGCCAACATTTTTCTGCAACTATGGATAGGGTTTAGGGATAATTTTGTTGGGAAAATAATTGTTCTAACGTGTTATTTATAAAAAAAATCTGGAACTACCGATATAGTTTAGGGATAATTTTGTTTGCAGATTTAAAACCATGGTTTAGGGATAATTTTGTTTGCAGATTTAAAACCATGCCTCTTTTTGAGCGTTGTTTTAAAACCATGGCTCTTTTTGAGCGTTGATTTAATGTAGGGTTTAAAATTTTTTCCTGCAACTATGCAGATTGTTTATGGATAATTTTGCTTGCACATTTGAAATCATGCCTTCTTTAGAGCGTTGTTTTAAAGTACGGTTTGTAATTTTTTGTTTTAAAGTAGGTTTTGTAATTTTTTCTTTTAAAGTAGGGTTTGTAGTTTTTTCTTTTAACTATGAATATCTTTTATGAATAATTCTGTTTTTACATTTGAAACTATGCATCTTCTTCAAGCCTTGTTTTAAAGTAGGGTGTATAATTTTTTCATATAATTATAAATAGCACCATTTATGGGCAATTTTGTTTGTACATATGAAATGTTGAGCAATTGTTTATAATTCTTTTTCTGTAACTATGAGAAATCTTATTGATACTTGTCCTGTTATATTATACTTTTTATTCACAAGTTGCAAACTCTGAGCACTTCGTCATCAAGATAAGTCCTCAATTACTATATCGGCCCAATAGTCTCGACTGAATTTTTGTATTATGGTTACCAAGACATCAATTATATATAACTGTAGCCAGATAATTATGATCCACAAACCGAGACTACCACCTTTACTTCATAGAAATTCATGCAAACATTCATCTCTTTGGCCTTTTGTCAAAGGACGGACGGAAAAACTTTTTGCAAACATTCATCTCTTTGGTCTTTTGTCAAAGGACGGACGGAAAAACTTGTTGGTGTGATACACTTTGATGTGTCATTTTTTTGTAACTGTATTTTAATATGAAAATAGATTCAACTTTTTTTTATTGGAATTGGAATTTGGTACTGAAATATATATTTTCGAAATTTTTAATTCACAAATAAATTTAAGTTTTTAAATTATATTTTAAATATAAAATGTATCTTTAATATTTTAAAATATAAATATGTAGAAATAATGTAGGAATTGGAAGTTGGTACTCATATCATATATTTTTGAAATTTTTAATACACAAATAAATTTAAAATAGTTAGAATTATCTATTATTATTTTCTAAATATAACACGAAAATGTTGAGTGGTGTGTTAATTTTTGATGTTCACAGTTCTTTCAATTTTGATATTGAAAATTATAACTTCTATTTTGTTATAATAGGTTAAATAGAACAAAGGTATCGAAATACATCTTTGTGAACCAATACATTAGAAATAAACCAATACATTAGACATATATCTTAGCAGCCATTGTAATGAAGGCATACTAAGAGTTCTTTCTATAATCTTCTATTTCAGTCACCTTAACCTCACTTGGTCCAATGAACCTGAAGATATTTGTGTTTCCATTTGAGACCACATATGTGAGATTATAATATCATTATTGTTGGTGTTCCATAATACTTAATGGAGGTTTTATGAAGTATGGTTGTGTTTTGTGTATGTATGTTACTTAGGGGTTTCCATAATTTATGTCTATGGTAATTGAGTTTTTATTTTATTTTATTTTTTAATGATTTGATGTAATTAATCTATTGATTTTAAATAGTTTTGGAAATTAAGAATATGATTGATTTTTCTACACAGTTTTTGATACTAATTATATACATTTTACAAAAAAGAAAAATAATTAAATTGTTGTTCTCATGATTACTTATTTATATTGCAAATTGTTATACATATTATTTGTTATATTATCATGTATATGTTGATATCTGAATTATCATTATAAAGAATGAATCAATAAGTATTAAAAATAAAGAGAATGAAATGATATGTAATTTCGAAATTTTTTGAGGTTTTCTGATCACGTATAGGGCAAGGGAATGGGGAGGTGGAGATGGAGGTGGTGGAGGAGGAGAAGGCGAAGGCGGTTGTGGAGGAGGTTGAGGAGAGGTCGAGGTGGAGTAGGAGGATGTGGTGGAGGAGGTGTAGGAGAGGTGGAGGTGGAGTAGGAGGAGGTGGTGGAGGTGGTGCTCGTGGTGGCGGTGGAGGTGGAGTAGTTGGAGGCAGAGGAGGAGGTGGTGGAGGCAGTGAAGGAGGTGGTGAAGGCTAAGGTGGTGGTGGAGGTGGTGCATGTTGAGGTGGTGGAGGATCTAGAGGTGGAGGAGGAGGAGGTGGTTTCAAAGGTGGTGGTGGAGGAGGAGGAGGAGGAGAAGCAGGTGAAGCTAGTGGAGGTGGTGGTCAACGAGGAGGAGGGTTGGAGGTTAGGGAGGCGATGTTGGAGGGGGTTGTGGTCGAAGATGAGGAGGAGGAGGAGGAGGAGGTGGTGGCAGAAGCAGAGGTGAAGGTGGAGGTGGAGGTGGAGGTGGAGGAGGAGGTGGTGAAGGTTGAGGTGGTGGAGGTTGAGGTGTTGGAGGAACTCGAGGAGGAGGATGACAAGGAGGTGGCAGAGGTGGTGGAAGAGGATGAGGAGGAGTTAGAGATGGTTGAAGAGTAGGGGGTGGTGGAGGAGGAGGAGGTGGCTGAAGCAAAGGTGGTAGAGGAGGTTGAGGTGGAGATGGAGGCAGAGGCAGAGGAGGATGAGGAGGTGGTGGAGGAGAAGGAGGAGAAGGAGGAGGAGGTGGTGGTGGAGTTGAAGGATGAGGACGTAGTGGAGGTGGATATGGTGGAGGAGGAGGTGGAGGTGCTGGTGGTAGTGGTAGAGTTGGCGGTGTTAAGGTGGAGGTGGAGGTGTAGGTAGAGGAGGTGATGGTGCAGGTAGAGGTAGAGGTGGAGGTAGAGGAGGTGGTGGAGGTAGAGGAGGAGGAGGAGGAGGAGGAGTGGAGGTGGCGGTGGTGGAGTCTCTAATGTGAAGGTGAAGGTGGCGGTGGATGTAGAGGAGGTGGTGGAGGTAGAGGAAGTGATGTCGTAGGTTGAGGTGGAGGTGTAGGTGGCAGAGGAGGAGGAGGTTGTCATGGAGGTGTGTTGGAGGTCGAGGGAGATGTGGAAGAGGAGGTATAGGTGGTGGAGGAGGTTGATGTGTATGTGGAGGAAAAGGAGGTGGAGGAGGTGGAGGTGGGGGAAGTGGAGGCGGTGGAGGAGGAGGTGGAGGTGGAGGAGGAGAAAGAGAAGTTGATTGACGAGGTGGAGGTGGAGGTGGTGGAGGAGGAAGAGGAAGTGGAGGTGGTGGAGGAGGTGGTGGTGGATGTGTAGGTTGTCGAGGAGGAGGTGGTGGGGGATTTGTAGGTGGTGGAGGAGAAGGTGGTGGTGATGGAGGTGGTGGAGGAGGAGAACGTGGTGGAGATGGAGTTGGTTGAGGAGGTTGAGGTAAAGGAGAGGAGGAGGTGGATTAGGATGAGCAGGAGGAAGAGGAGGTGAATGTGGAGGAGGACAAGGAAGAGGTGGAGGTATGCAAGTTAATTTAAAATTCATGTCTTAAATTAAAATATTAAATTGCCACTCTCTTCTCCATTGTTGGAAATGAAAGCTACAGTTTCATGAATCCAAAACATATCTCTTGACATACATAATATCATACCATTAAATGATAAGTAATACATTTAGGAATATTTCCTTTATGCAAAAATATATTCATTCAAGTACATGAAATTTCTTTAATGTTCAGATCTGATATCTTCGAGGAGGAGGTGTAGGTGGAGGTTGTGGTGGAGGAGGAGGAGGAGGTGTAGGTGGAGGCTATGGTGGTGGAGGAGGAGGAGGAGGTGTAGGTGGAGGCTATGGTGGTGGAGGAGGAGGAGGTGGAGGTGGTGGTGGTGGAGTCAGCAGTGTTAAGGTGGAGGTGGAGGTGTAGGTAGAGGAGGTGGTGGTTCAGGTGAGGATGAGGAGGAGGTGGAGGATGAGGTGGAGGTGATAGAGTCTGTAGTGTGAAGGTGGAGGTGGTGGTGGAGGTAGAGGAGGTGGTGAAGGTGGTGGAGGTAGATGCTGAGGACGAGGTGGAGGTGGTGGTGGTGTATTCTATAGTGTGAAGGTGGAGGTCGAGGTGGTGGTATAGGAGGTGGTGGAGGTGGAGGAAGTGGTGATTGAGGTGGAGGTGGAGAAGGCAGAGGAGGAGGAGGAGGTTGTCGTGGAGGTGGTGGCGGAGGAGGAGGCAGATGCAGAAGAGGAGGTGGAGGTGGTGGAGGAGGTTGAGGTTTTTGTGCAGGAAAAGGAGTTGGAGGAGGTGGAGCTGGGGGAAGAGGAGGTAGTGGAGAAGGAGGTGGAGGTGGACGAGGAGAAAGAGGAGTTGATTGAAGAGGTGGAGGTGTAGGTGGTGGAGGAGGAGGAAGTGGATGTGGAGGTGGTGTTGGAGGATGTGGTGGGGGATGTGTAGGTTGTGGAGGAGGAGGTGGTGGCGGAGAAGGTTGTGGTGGTGGTGCAGGATTTGGTGGAGGATGTGTAGGTGGTTATGATGGAGGAGGTTTAGGTGGTGGTGGAGGATTTGGTGGGGGATGTGTAGGTGGTGGAGGAGGTGAAGGAGGAGAAGGTGGTGGTGATGGAGGTGGTGGAGGAGGAGAATGTGGTGGATATGGAGGTGGTTAAGGAGGTTGAGGTAAAGGAGAGGAGGAGGTGGATTAGGATGAGAAGGAGGAGGAGGTGGTGGATATGCAGGAGGATGAGGAGGTCGAGGTATGAAAGTTAATTTAAAATTCATTTCTTAATTTCAAATATTAAATTGTCATTCTCTTCTCCATTGTTGGAAATGTAAGCTACAATCTCATGAATCCAAAACATATCTCTTTACATACATAATATCATACCATTAAATGATAATTAATACATTTAGGAAGATTTCCTCTATGCAAAAATATAGTCATTCAAGTACATGAAATTTCTTTAATGTTTAGATCTGGTATCTTGGCCAAGAATTTGAAGCATTTTTCAAGATTAAAATTTTGTGTTTATTTTTTTTAACTTTTATTAGTCCTATAAAAACTTATAGTTCTCATTCTATTTTTCAATGAACCATTTGTTTGGGAATGCCTGGATTCATCTAATTATCATTTATTTAAAAAGTGTTTGGTTAAAGTTAATGTTGTTTCTTCAATAAGAAGCCTTATGTTCTCTTTTATGTTTACTTGAGAAACGTAGGATATTATGAACCATATACGGCTTTGTTTATTATTCGAGTATTCCACATATTTTGTGTAATTTTTATTAATTTTTTATGTATCTAATGGTTTAAGGAAAAAAGTTAATTTGCAGTTCGCTTTCTCGCATGACCTAAGATTCTTCACTTTTTAGAGAATCCATTGTTTATCTTGTATTTTGTTTCAAAATATTTATTAGGAAAGGGAAATATGTTCTACTTGGCTGTATGGAAAAATTACCTATGATTTAGCTTCCTATGTGCTCATTGTAGGGGACCTATTGTCATGGGAACAATATTCCTTTAATGAAATTATGCTTTTGAGGGAAAGGCTAAAGGAACAATACATGTAATTAGTGGAGGATGTCAGACAGTTTAGTATATTATCATTTTTGAAGTTGAAATCCTTTTATGATACTTGTTTTTTAACATGTTATACTAAGTAATGAACATTTTTCATTGTCGGTTGTATTTTTGAACTTGAAAATTGTGGTTTTATATGAGTTTGTGATAATTGATTTTTTTATCATATAGGAAACTAACTTTCATTAGTTATTTTATCTTTCATTCAATCTCATTGAACATTTTGTGTAATTTCAAAAAATTATGTATTGATCAACAATTATTAGTGTTTTGATTGAAGAAGAAATTATAGTAGTTACTACAATAGTTACACACCAAGGAGTTGAAACACTTATAGATAGTGATGCACCACCAAATCCTAAATGTTGGTTTATTTGAAGCGAAGTAATTGGAAAACTATTTTTTTATTAGAGAATAAATGCATAAGAAGGAAAAAAAAACTTGATGTAAATATTAAATGAGGGATTCACCAATAATTTACAAGATTTTATAAGTAACTCAATGATTCACTAATGTTTTACAAGATTTTACAATTCACTGAAAGAACCACAAATATTTTACAACATTTGATATTTTAGTAAAATATTCCCAAAAAATGATATATACTAGACGATGACCTTTGGTTACTAGTAGAAAGGAAAAGAAGAAATCACATGAAGATAAGGAACATAGGAATAGAAGAGAAACGATTCCTATTGGCCATGGAGAAAGCAGCCTTGGAAAACCTTTGCAAACTCCCATGAAAAGGGTTCATCACACCTCTTGCATAATTATTGTATTCTCTTCTACAAATAAAATGATAGTAATAGTAAATTATATACAATCATTATGCAAAAACAAAATATATAGAGTTGACATGAATATCTAATGTGTACTGCTAGAATATAAATAGACAAATATTAAATTATTGTCAATTTTTGATGGAATCACTTCATTACAGGTGGTAACAAGTAAATAAATTGTATGAATTGTTCTTAGAAATAAAAAAAATATTTACATTATATTATTTTCTAATAATTAAATATTTTCATTAATAAAGAGAGGGTGAATAAAAGCCCTAGTCTCCTTTCCATTTTCGAACTTTTCATACGAATAATGATTGTCATATCTAATAGATGAGGATTATGTATTTGCTTTACATCCCAATACCTCGAGCATGCTCTCCCTTCCCTCTTGAATTTTTTTCTTAATGTTTGGGAACTGTAATAATTTTTTGTTTGGAAAATCCCCAAAATTTGGTGTTATGATTTAAAAATTACATTCTGTTATTATAGTTTTGTATCTAATGGTTGGGGAAAAATACTCTTTAATTAAAAATAAAGTTTAATTTTTAATTTGTGGCAGCCATGTCTTCAAGTCTACATTTTTCTACAAAACCTTTTAGTTGTAAATTACTCGTTGGAATTCATTTATAGTCTTCATTAATGCAGATAAAATTTTAGGGGAGGCTTTTTCCGAGAGTTGAAATTCGAGGGTCCAAAACTTTGGTGGTTGATTTTTTATTGAAATAGTGATTAAGGATGATTATCCCAAATATTAAGTTAAAATTTTTATATGTTATACCATTATCTCGGGATAAAAGAAAAATAAAATTCATAGAAACAAGAGTTCCCATCCCTATACAATGACCAAACACTCAATTAACCTTTATGTTTACGGTCCATAATTTTTGTAAGTGATTTTCCTTAATTTCTCAAAAAAGGTTGTTATTTAAACTTATTTCCTTGGACATCATAAAAATAGGGTTTTATGGCAATGATTTGACACATGTGTTTTGATCATGGAACTATTTTTCAATCTCCCATAGAATTTCATTTTCTCCAATGTATTCGCTTCTGGTTTTGTAGGATACGAATAAACATTGAGTTGGGTGTGACTTTTCTCAACAACTTTTGATACAATTTATTTAAATTTTACATTTTTTAAAATGAGATTGTTGTTCTCATAATTACTTATTTGTATTGCAAATTTTCATACATATTATTTGTTATATTGTCATGTATATATTGATAGATGAGCTATTGCTGTAAAGAATGAATCAATATGTATTATAAATAAAGAGAATGAAATGATATGCAATTTTGATTTTTTTTTTATGTTTTTTGAGGAGGCGACGAAGGTGGAGGTGGAGGTGGTGGAGGAGGAGGAGGAGGAGATGAAGGACGTTGAGTTGGAGGAGGAGGTGGAGGGGGTGGAGGAGGAGGTGAATGAGGTTGAGGAGGAGGTGGACGTGGAGGTGGAGGAGGAGGAGGAGGTGGATGTGGTGGTTGTGGAGGAGGAGGTGGTGGAGGCGAAGGGAGAGGAGGATGTGATGGTGCTGGTGGAGAAGGTGATGGAGGTTGATGTGGTGAAGGAGATGGTAAAGGTGGTGGAGGAGGAGGAGTTGGAGGCGGAGGAGGAGGCAACTGAGTTGGTGGAGGTAGAGGAGGAGAAGGAGGAGGAGGAAAATGTCGAAGTGATGGAGGAGGAGGAGGAGGAGGCCAAGGTGGAGGTCGAGGAATTTGTGGTGGAGCTAGTGGAGGAGTGGGTGGAGGTGGGGGTGGTGGTGTAGGTGGAGGAGGAGGTGGAGGTGGAGGTGGAGGTGGAGGCAGATGTGGAGGTGGGAGAGGAGTTGAAGGTAGAGGTAGAGGTGGAGGAGGTAGAGGTGGAGTTGGAGGAAGAACAGGAGGATGTGGATGAAGATGAGGTGGAGGTGGAGGAATAGAAGGAGGTGGTGATGGAGGAGAAGAGGTGGTGGAGATGGATATAGAGGAGGAGGACAAGCAGGAGGAGGTGGTGGAGGAGTTGGTGGTGGAGGTGGAGGAGATTGTGGAGGAGGAGGTGGAGTTCGAGTTGGAGTTTGAGGAGGTGGTCGAGGAGGAGGATGAGGAGGTGATGGTGCTCATGGTCGAGGAGGAGGATGGGGACGATGAGGTGGAGGATGAGGAGGAGACAAAGGTGGTGGAGGAGGTGGAGTTGCAGTTGGAGGAAGATGTGGTGGAGGAGGTAGTGAAGGAAGAGGTGGGGTTGGACCCTTAAATACCAAACCCTAAACTCTAAACCCTAATCATTTTATAACATTTTAGAAAGTATTTGAAACTTTTATTTAAGTTTTTATGAAAATCATTTAATAATTTCTTATAAAAACTAAACTGTAACCTCTAAATCCCAAACTATAAACACTAAATAATAAAACCTAAACCCTAAACTTCTAACCCTAACCCGAAACCGTGAACACTAATCCCTAAACCCTAAGCATTTCATAACATTTTAAAAATTGTTTTGTAATTTTTATTTACTTGTTTATTAAAATAATTTACTAAAGTGCTATAAACTGTCAACCCTAAACTCTAAACCACAAACCCTAAACCCCCAACCCTAAAATCTACACCTAAAACCCTAAACCCCAAACCCTAAACCATAAACCCTAAACCCTAAACGCTAAACGCTAAATCCTAATCATTTTATAACATTTAAAAAAATATTTCAAATACTATTTAAGTGTTAATTAAAATAATTTATTAAAGTGTTATAAATCCTAAACCCTAAAATCTAAACACGAGACCCCAAACAATAAACCCTAAACCCTAAG
>APFE030357785.1:1986-45213 GCA_000404065.3 Pinus taeda | reverse complement strand
TCTGTTTGTGCAAAACCATCTCGAATTTTAAGTTTAAGTTGTTCAGGATTTCTTCCTCCACCTGGGTGACCTTCCAATCCTCCCCCACCCATTTATCAACCAAGATTTTTTCCCGCAATAACTTGACTGCTTTTCCCCAAACGACTTCCGGTTCCTTTGTTGTGTTCTGGAATATCCTACAATTTCTCTCCTTCCAAATCATCCAGAGAACAAATCCTGAGATGAGGTCCCATGCTCTTCTGACCACTTTGCATTGAAAGATTTCCTTATTCCATTGAAAAACCACTTCATTGAATTCACTAGGTGCATTTTCAGGTTTACCAAAAGTTTGTTTGGTGTTTATCCACAGGGTCTTGGCAAAGGGACAGTTTATCAGCAAATGATTTCTGGTTTCCCCCTCTGAATTACACAGACAACATCTCGATGGGCCATTAAAACCTTTCTTTTGAATTTGATCCCAGGTTAGGATTTTATTCTTTGATGCTAGCCATATAAATATGGAGACTTTCGGCCACCAATTCCGTTCCCATACAATTTTCCAGTCATGGTTATCCTCGTTTCCAGTTTGAGCGAAGGTTAGGAAGTAAGCCTCTTTGGTAGTGAACGAGCCTTTCATTGAGTTCCCCCACCTGAGAATATCCCTACCATTGCGAGCTTTAATCTTTCTTGACTCGACCTCCTTCCTGTAGGCTTCTTTTTGGTCTGGACTGAACTCTCTGTCCCACTCCGCCAGATCAACCCATATTCTCCAACTTTATTCTGGGTTATTAACTCTCCAATAATCCCTGACATGAGGTCTATCTCCTCCTATTCTGTCACGGATCTGGTGGAGTCCCTGTATGCTGCTCAGTCTTTCCTTCTGATGCCATTTATCTTCCCAGAAGTTAGCTTCTTCACCACCTCGGATTTCCCAGAAGGTATGATTTTCAACCAAATCCCTGTTTAGACGAGCTAGGTCCTAGATAGATGACCCTTTGGGAGTTTCTCTCCGCTTTACGATTTCCACTACAGTTTCAGGCATATTATACTTTTCTTTCCATATGATTTTCCAAAGATCATTTCCCCCCCTGAGCCATCTTCACCAAAGTTTCGCTCCCAGAACCTTATTGAGAATCTCAGGGTCCCTCAACCCCAATCCTCCTTTCTCCTTTCTTTCAGTTAACTGGCTCCAGGAGGCTAAGGCCCATTTTTTCTTCTGATCAGCCCCTCTCCATATAATATTCCTGATGATCTCTCTTATCCTTGTGCAAATACCTAGGGGGGCTGCCATTATTGATAAAGGGTAGACAGGGATAGCTTGAAGGACAGATTTTGCCAGAACTATTCTGCCAGCTATATTTAAAGTTCTGAAGGCCCAATTTGCCACCTTGTTCTTAGCTTATCTACAACTCCTTGCCAATTTTTCATCTTTTTGGAGGTAAAGTCCAAGATGTTGCCCAAGTATTTTGTAGGAAGTTCTCCCCTCCTGAAGCCCAAAAGTCTTATAAGGTGGGCTTTGACCTGATCCACTGTGTTAAATATGAAGACACAGGATTTGTCCCTGTTGATTTCCAGACCTGAAGCCTCCGCAAATAGATCCAAAATTCTTCTGAAGTGTTTTATCTCTTTGACTGTTGGTTCCCCAAACAGCATGATATCATCAACAAATTGCTGATGAGTTAATGGCAAATTATTTCCCCAGAGCTTAAGACCTTTTATTCTGTTTGCTTCTCTTTCTTTCTTGATAAAGCAACCCAGTCCTTCAGCAGCTAGAATAAAAAAAAATGGAGATAATGGATCTCCCTGTCGAATACCTCTAGAAGCAGTAAATGTTTTCGAGGGAGTCCCGTTCACAAGAATAGAAAAATTTGGGGAAGAGATCAAACTATGAATCCAGTCAATCCACCTCCTACTAAAACCAAAACTTTCCAAGACTTTTCCCAAATAGTTCCAACTTAATCTATCATACGCCTTTGACAGGTCTAATTTAATCATCATACCCTTTTGTTTTTTTACTTTTAAGGAGTGAATGACTTCTTGAGTTACAACCAGACCATCAAGGATCTGCCTTCCTTCAACGAAACCTGTTTGTTCAGCAGATATTAATTTGTCCAGAAGGGGTTTTAATCTCCTGGCCATCATAGATGTTATAATCTTATAAATAACATTACACAACGCTATGGGTCTGAAACCATTGGCATCTTCCATATTATCACCTTTAGGGATTAAAGCATAGAAAGTGGAGTTAATGGCAGGCCATACCTTCTGGTTCATCCTAGATTCTTCTACCAGATCCAGAATCTCTTTCCCCAGGAAGTGCCAACCTGCCTGGAAGAAGTCAACTGTGAAGCCATCCGGGCCTGGAGCAGTACCTTTCTTCATTGCTTTCACAGTTTCCTCTATCTCTTCTAAAGTGGCAGCTCTCATCAACGCCTTATTTTGGTCTTCAGTGACTAAGTGAGGAATGGCTGAGCAAATTTCCTGGATTGCATGCATTCTATCAGCTTGGGGTTCACTTAATATTTCCTTATGGTGATCCATAAGGACTTGTTCAATTTTAGCTTGCTCAACCACTCTGTTCCCATTCTTATCTTTGATAGAAAGAATCCTGTTTCTCTATCTATGTTTGATCATAGCTTGATGAAAGAATTTAGTGTTTCTTTCCCCTTCCCTTAACCATTTTATTCTTGATTTTTGTTGCCAAAGGATTTCTTCCTGCTTCCGTCTTTCTTCAAGTTTGCCAAGTATTGCCCCTTCCTTACTGATGCTTTCCTCTGTTCTGCCTTCCAGAATCGTTTTTTGTTGAAGAGCTTCCATTTCTTTTTCCAAATTTTGTTTGTCTTCCATAATATTGCCGAACTCCTCCTTGTTCCAATTTTTGATTCTCCCCTTTAACTCTTTTAGTTTCAGCTGAAACGTACGCATTTTTCCTTTGCCCTGTATAGTGCTTTGCCTCCACCATTCTTCAACTTTCTTGATGAATTCTGGGTCTCTTAACCAGAAAGCTTCAAAACGAAAAGGTCTTTTTCCCTGGTTCACTTTAATATCCACCTCTAATCTAATTGGCCAATGATCAGACCCCAAGGAAGGCATGATCTTTGCTTCAACAAAAATATCCTTGTTCATGATACCTTCAGATACTAGGAATCGACCAAGCCTGGAGGCATTTTGATTTTTACCCCCCCTCCTGTTATTCCAGGTGCAAATCCCATTAATAGTCTGAATGTCTACTAGTCTGAGATCCTCTATCAGTTCATTGAAATTGTCCATGAAGTGATCCATCTTCCTTATCCCTCCCTTCTTTTCTTCTAAGGATCTGATTAGATTAAAATCGCCACCTATTATCCAGGCAGCTTCTGAATATAACCTACGAATGATTTTCATACTGTTTAGGAAGTTTTCTTTTTCACTAGGAGAAGGAGGTCCATACACCCCTGAAATGACAACCTGCTCCTTAGTTCCTACTATTCTACCTAGGCCAGTAAGGATTCTACTCATACTAGTCCAACTATCTAAGATGATATCATTTGGGTTCCACAAAATTGCAATACCTCCTGCAGAACCAATGGCATCTTGTCCCATAACTTCATAATGCAGTTTATTCTTGTCAATTATTTCTTCAATTTGTTGAACATAAATTTTTGTCTCCTGTAAAATCATAATGCTAGGCTTTTCTTTTTTCAGTTTTTCTTTCATATACCTCTGTTTACCCTTACTATTTAGGCCTCTTATATTCCAACTGATCACAATCATTTAAAACTTTTGGAAGGAGGGGAAGAATACCTCTGACAGAGGTATCACTTTGCCTGAGTTTATCAACGTTTCTCCCACAGTCTGGATAGTTTCATTCATCGGCTTCCGGCCTCGTTTCCTACTACTTTTGCCAGAGCCATCCATTCTCGTCTGTCCATTCCCTTGATCAATTCCTGTCATTATCTGCTTGTCTAAGTTCTGCCCTTTTTTTTCCTTATATTCCTGAAATACTTCCTTGTACAATTGTTTATGTTTCTCAGGTATGAATCTGCTATCTAGATATTTCCATTCTTGGATTAGCTGTTTCATGATTCTCTCCTCCTCAATCTCACCTTCAACTTGGTTTTCCACCTCCATTGGGGATTGTATTGCCGTATCTTCCATCTTTCCTTCCGTCTGTTCTCCAGTAATTTGTCCTGAGTTTGCGTCCTTACCTTTATTTTCTCCTGCAATGTCCATTGGGGAATTGCCAGGGTCCTCGTCATCCTCCAGATTGACTTCATAATCTTCATTTTCACTCTGAAGAGCCTGAAACTTGTTTTGACTTATTGTGATACTGGATTTTCCTTGAGGTTGGGTTTTTGGTCTTTCGTGACTCTGTCTCTTTCTTCTTGTGACCTGTTGGAAACCCTTATCAGTCTCCTCCATTTTCCCTGTATTTCTCCGATGTTCCTCCTGACTTCTTTTCGATTCATCCTCCTTATTTAACGGGCATTGTCTATACAGGTGACCATAATCGTGGCATTTTCGGCACCTGAAAGGGATGTGTTCGTAATCTACTGGTTGTTGCCACACGTCGTCATGATATTCCACCTCAACATGATCTGGGAGGGGTTCGGCTAGATTCATGTAGACACAGATCCTCGCATATGAGTTATATTTACCTCGTTTTGTAGCTTCTGCGGCTTTAACAAAGCTCCCGATTGAATTCCCTATTCCTTCCAGAATTTCAGGGTCCCAAAATTCATCAGGGAGTCCAAACAGTCTGACCCAGATTGGGGCTTCCAGCAGCTTTTCCTTCTCTGGGTTGTACCTTTCCTCCCAGTATTTCATGAATAAGCCTGCATTGTTCATGAAATACGGCCCTTCTTCAAAGACCCTGTTTCTGTCTTCCAGATTCGTGAAGATAGCTGTGAAGAACCCTTGTGCTCCCAACTTCAGGTCTATGTGACCCTTAGGTTTCCATCTTTGATCAATCCATCTGTATAGCTCTTTCTCCGAAGGCCAATAGCCTATGAATTTGCAGATCAGGGCATGGTCCTTCATGTAGCTGTTATATTCCTCAAGCTTGTTATTGGGAATGACATATCTTGGCTTTTTTTGTGCCCTTGGTAGGCATTTTCCTCTCATCCTTTTCTGCCACAGATTGCCCATGACTGGGGCGTAGTTTTCCTGCTGATTCTGCTGCATTCCTCTTGCACTATTCTCCCCCGTTACTACGTTCTTGAAGGAGGGGATCTCTCCCCTCCCCGTAGGATTTTCCATTTCCCTCTCAGCTTTTGCCCCTTAGAAGTTAACCCTAACAAAACTGAAAAAAATCTGCTTACCTGAAAAGCAGGAGCTCGTCTGACCTACTCCCCGGCCTGACCGATGCGTCTATTCTTCTCCCGCATTCGTCGCCGGTCAGTTCCATCCGCTGCGCCGTCTGCAAACCCTAGCAGCGTGCATCCGTTCCGTCTCCGGGTCCGTTTCGACATAAGAATAAATCTTCCTGTTGTGAACTGTTGTCTTCTCCTCTTTGAATGGAAAATATTCCACTTGAATATCCTCTACTTGATTGTCCTCTTCCTCTTTGAATCTACTTCCTTGCCAATTTTTCTTCAATTTTAAAGGCTATGTCATAAGCTTCTTCAACAATTTTTAGAGACAAAACATCCAATTCATCTTGTAGTTCAAATCTTAGGCTATTAATGTACTTTGCTAGTTTTTCTTCATCTACTTCCATATGACCAGATCTTATACTCAATCTATAAAACTCTATATATTCTTTTACACACATAAATTTTGCTTGAGATTTTGCATTCTACGAAAAATATTTAACTCATAGTCTTGAGGAAGAAATTTACCTTTCAGCTTAGCCATCATTTGATCCCAACTATTGATATTTGGTTTGTTTCCATTTCTCCTTTTAGCTTTCATGTTGTCCCACCATAACGCAGCATGTCCCTTTAATCGGGTCACTGCAAACTTAACCTTCTTCTAGTTGCTACACTTTCATAATCAAAATATTTATCGATGGTGCTAATCCAATCAATCAATTCTTCAAGATTTAAAGTGCCTTCATACATAGGCACGTCAAATATTGACTTGGTCTTGACCATCTTTTCTTCTCAAGTTTCTTCTTCAGCTTCTTCTTCTTAATTTTCTTCTGATTGGGTGACTGATGTCCACAATCTCTTTAACTTTTTGACTCAAATGCATCCAATCTGGTTTTAATATGTCTTACTTCATCAACTCGCCTAATTCTAAATCCTCTAGCTCCTCTAACTCTAACTCTATGTAGCTCCTCTAACTCTAACTCTATGGGCCATCTTGATTAAAATAAAATATAATAATCTTTACAAATTCCTTAGATTCTTCTCTTAAAATAAAACGTTTTTATAATCCGTTTTTATAATCCATAAATATGGAATATGGAAATAACACTTTTAACTATAAAATACCACCCAAAAAGACAATGCACTACTCTCATGGAGTTACGTTGCATGAGTATTTCAATTAAATCTTCACAGATGACAGCGTAACAGGAAAAAAATACCCATGCACATTAATCAACATGCAAATTAAATAATTTACAGTTCTTGCATGAACGGGAAGGTAGCACACGCTCAAATATTTTGTCAAAGCGTATTTGCGAGGATCCGCGTATCTTTGCTGCCAGATGTAAACTACAACAGAACTACTGCCATATGCAAACATTGTAGTAATGGGAGCGTTGTGAAGGAAACGCTATTGCTGGCTCCTTTCTGCTGGGTAGGTCGATGGATATCGATTCTTATCAGTAGTGATTCCCACGTGATACCTGCATGAAATAACGTTGAAATGCTACGAACTTAATCGGCGGAATAGCTCCAAACTTAAAACGCTATGAACCCAATTTTGAGGCTCAGAAGACTGCGTATCTGTGCAGCAAACACTAACATTTCTGAATTGATGGAGATCACGCACCCTTTCAACAACACCAACACGCTTTACATCTCGCCACGATTCTTTATCCAACACAAAAACCTTTTTTATATGATCCAACTACTCACACAATAGCAGTCTATCGCTCTATGAGTGAACAACAAACTCATCCATACTAGCACGTCCCTTCACTTGCTCAAGCCTTACGATCGTCATACAAATCCGCTATGATACCAAAAACTGGTGCTGCGCTCGCAAACTTGAACACGCAACAAAAAAACTTTCATTAAATTAGATCACATTCCAAAGCTATTTGAGTTTCTCAAAAAATTACACGACAAAGAAGTCTCTCGGAATTTCTCCCAGAGAAACTTTCCCCTGGATATTTTGAGAAAGTTGATATACATCCTCTCAATTTTAAATTTTAAGACTTCCCTATTTCTTAATTAATTCTAAAATGACTCGCTAATTCTAGAAAATCTTAAATTTTTTAATTAAATAATTACATAAAATTAAATATGAGATACTACTGCATCAATATCACACTTAAGATATACACAGGAATTGCTGTTCACAGAGTTCAAAAGCATCGAGAATCTCTACGTCAATTTCAATCTTCCACGAATGAAAGTCAAAGATGTCAAAGAACATCGGCCTAAAACTTTTGTCTCGGATGAATTTTAATAGAAGTAATAGAATTTGAATATTTATTCTTAAAATTAAAAATTAGATCATCTTCAATGTTATATTCTATATATATATATATTATATATATATATATTATTTCTTTTTTCAAAATAATATGCATTAAAGTTTAATTTATGGGATAATTTTTTTCTTAATTTTTTTATATTATTGGTTTTTTTTTTTAAATCATTCATTATTTTTTTAAGTTTGGTAGATTTTCATTTTTCATTAATATAGAGAAAATTTACACCACATAGAATTGGCCAGGTGGCATCAACTTGTCTAGTGAGAAACCAAGAATGTTGACCATTTATCCAAATTATATACCATCTAGTAACAAAAAAACTTAAGTCTCTCTATCCAAGCAATATAAGTTTCATATTCTTGTCCGTTTCCATACTCTAGATTTTTACATACATATATAATTGCATATACAAATTTAAAAGCTCACTGCATATATAAACAAAGCTATCATAAAGTAGGCATGCTAATCATGTTGTTCAGCTGACGCTGATTCCACCAGTGTTGGGTCTTTGGCATTCGTACCAAGTAGCTCCATCTGAAGAAAGATACATGACAGGTGCTGCTCAATTTGACCAAGGCAGATGTCCTGTTTTTGCAGTTGAAACTACACCTTCCCAAATTCTTGCTTGTAATTTGGCATTCCCTGAACTGTGACTGTCATGCCTACTTAGATCTAATCCATCACCTTTCCCAACATGGTTTTCTTCAACCAGTATAGGTAGAAGGTTTGTTTGAATTGGGTGATTCTTCCTCTTGTATTTCTAGGTTCCAGGAGGAGGACTTTCAAGTCCTCCAACTTCATATCCGTCTCACTCTTTTGCTTCACTTCTGCTTCCCATTCCTCTAACAAATTTCGAATTTCTTCATTGATTCCCTCTAAGTAAGTGACTGTCACTTCGCTAGTTAAATGTTCAACACACTTCCAACCCCGTCAGCCACCCGAAGGTCCAAGTTTCGTGTCATTTTAGTCTCTCAAGATTTCTTACTACAGCCTTGGGTCTTCTCAAGTCGAGCCATGGTCTCTTTGACTCAGTCCTGTACAATGCGAAAAAATGGAACCTGTTCGGTCCTAGAGTTTCCTTGTATAGGGGTGAGTTCACCACACGAAAAACATGTTTTACATACAAAACATTCAATTGACCAATTAAACTTCAATGTATTACAAGAATTTGGATGTACACGGTTGTTAGGGTTGTGTCTCTCCATCCCTCCAACTTCATACTGCCCCATTGGTTGTAGTAACGTGCCCCTCATGGTTGCTAACAAGTTTCGCAGAGAGGTTTGTCCCATGCCGTGCACCAAAGGTTGCATGTCCCAAAAGTTGCCCCCCCCTTAGCAATGCTTCGACATGCAATGTCTCCCCAATCTTAGGTAAAGAGGTGCAAATACCTACGGGCCATTGACCCAACCTCGATAACATGCCCTTTGTTACCCGCCTGACAATGGTCATGTTAGAGAGGTTTCCTCTGAGAATGCGAGTGTACAGGAAGACATTATCCCCATCGCCTACCCCCTAGCTTCTTTAGTGATGCAATTGCGTGCTTCTACACTATGCTGCCTACCAAGAGCCATCAAAATTCCCATACAGGAAAGGAGCATCTCGAGGCAGAGTGAGATGGTGAGGGTGCCTATCGGGTGCCAAAGACAAAAGTAGAAGCAAACAATCACCACCAGCCTATGCCCCAACCTATCACATCCTTAAAATCCTTCCCCAAAATTCCTTTCCTTTCCTTCAAAAGAAACCCAAAACAACATAGCATAATGAGATAAGAGAGATGGCTGATAACATACCCAGTTTCCTTCGCATGTAGACAATGGAGTTATTTTTTCTCATGGATCTGTTGAACCAGCCCGTCGCTCCATTCTCCTTGCTCAAAGTCACTCTCGTGCTCATCAAAATTCTCTCCAAGGTGATTACAAACTCCAACACTTCCCCTCCTCTCACTGACACCTTTCCTTAATGCAATGCTCAACATCATGCAATGGGCCACCGCACCCATCACCTTGAGCATGTGGGCGGTGGCGGTTCTTTACCTTGTAGTACCAACCATTATCCCCATCTTAATGAGGTGATCCACCCACTCGCACCCTGCTCAAGGGAAATCATTCATTATTATTAGCTACATCTTAAGAAACTTTTTATATTTATTTTTATATTTTTCCCTTTTAAATTTATTGATACTCTTAGTAAACATTCTAGTTTTGTTTAATTTTTTCAACATTCTAAAAAAGGTTAAACATTTTTTCCTCTTTACTCTTTTTATAATTAGCTTGGATCATGTTTAAACAATGTTTCCTCATTATTTTTAAATATGAATCTAGGTTGGTTTAGATGCTTTTTTATTTAAACCAAGATGGATATTTGTATTATATAGAAAAGGTTATTCTTGGTCACAAAGACAGGAAAGGATTACATCTTTTTTCATAGAGTGGGGGCTTCTTATGATATTTATCAGTTAAAAAAACTTTTGTTTCATCACAAAATTTTAGATAATTGAATACATGGAGGAAGGTATACAACTGATAGAAGATGCCTAAAATGCAATAAAATTCAAAACCTTGGATAGATTAGGTGGAGGTTTCCTTTGGAAATCTATTAAAGTCCACAAGCAAATTTACCTCCTGGTCACTCCCTACACTCGGCTCGATGGAATTAGCTTGCAAAGATTGTTAATGATCTTTCAAGGACACTATTTTCTATCTCAATGTTTCTAGTTATTCATCCTACATGCATTCATACCTTGAATATGAATAAATTCCTCGATTGTTGAAGTTTTAGTCTCCCACTTATTCTATTGATGCAAAGTTATGAGTGTTATATCCTCTTGTAGAGAGTTCGATTGACGTGTCAAGAAGTTAATTTGTGCCCTACATGGGCAATAATGTTGTCTTTCTCTGCCACTAGTCGTCTCCTCCTTTTTCTTTCTTCTCTTCCAATTTCTTTGAGTTACATTGGAAGCTTTTTGCGTGTCTTTAGTGTCATTTTCCTTTCTTTTCACCTTTCACATGCTTCCACCTTGAAGCCAAATCCTCCCTTCCTCCTTTAGATTGCCTCTACCTCAAAACCAAATCTGGGAATCCATGTTGACTCTAATTTTCTCTAACAACTCGGTGCGGGAGATGACAAAACCACATTGGAAACCTCGGGAGCCTTTCTGCAATAGGTCACTATGAAGCTACTCTGATAATCAATTAAAAAAATTAAACTTCAATAGTGAAGATTCCCTTTCAATCCATGCATCGGGTGAACCTATATTATCTCTATAGCGAAATAAGACCACAAAAAAGTCTCGAAGTCACTTCGTTGAGAAATGAGTAAACAAAACAAACCACTCAAAGGAAATTTTCTATGAAAAATACAAACAAAAGAAACCACCACCAACACTTGCAGAGACCAACAATAACTAACACAGTCTTCCTTATGTGGAGCCTCATTAGGGGTAGGGTTCACAACTTGGGAGGATTTTCTTTTATGAAAAATAGAAACTAAAGGAACCACCACCAACACTTGCACAGGACAAAGATAAATAACACAATCTTCCTTATGTGGAGCTTCATGATAGGGAGGGTTCACAACATGGGAGAGGGAATTTAAATTTATAAATTTTCTTTTTGTAGATAAAGAGTTGAAATTTTCCACAATAATATATGATGGCTGTGGATTATTTGAATCCCTAGCAGGACAATAGTTGAAGAATAAAATATAAATTAAACTAATACATCTTTAGGATAATAGTTGAAGAATAAAATATAAATTAAACTAAATTAAAAATAAGAAACTTAAAGAGGTGAGTTGAGAAAATCCTAAACCTAGAATGAAAGGAAATATAATTAAATTACCTAAATAAGTTCCTAAAAATACTAATTATCATAATAAATATTTTGTTGGTAAATATTAAATTGATATTAAAAGAATGTGTAAACATATATATATATAATATATATATATAATTATATAGAGGTTTACAACATTCATATTTATATATAATATATATATATAAACCTGGAAAGAATTATAACGTGTAATACTAAGGAGATATATTAAATGGTATAAAATTATAATAATTAATGTAAAAGGATATTGATGCTAACCATTCAAGTCATCCTCTTATAGCCCAATCTTTAACATGATCTATCTAATATCAAGGTGTTAGATCTTTTAAAAAAACCATACAATCTATACTATGAACCAACTTCAATTCTTCTACATCCTTCATCATTTCCTTTTATCTTTTTTCTTCAAATTCCACCAATTGCATAATCTCATTGGCCCGAAGGCTGAGAGAAGGAAAATATCTTGAAAGAAAATGAGGTTTCAGATTTGAATTAGTCTAGAACATGAGTTCTTGAACTCAACTTTGGATATGGATTGTGATCTGAGCACTCTAAAATATCTAACCACAATTAAAAACCAACAATAGTCACATCACAAATAACAACCCAAAAACATTCAATATGGATACTACCCCTAATAAGGTTAGTCAAGGGTTAGGAGGTTGAAATAAAATGAATTGTAGACTTTAAAAGGCTAATGCCTTACTATTCTCGCTCTAAAAGGTTGTTTGGTGGTTCCAACTTTGATTCTTGTTTAACAAATTGATAGTTTCAATATGCACTAGGTTTCGTTTCTATTGTGGCCACAACCACCACCCTATTAAAACCTGCTCTGGCAGCAAATTTGAATGGGTCCCCTAGAAGTTTGCTCTTTCATTTCCCCGAATGATTACTCTACGAATTATTTGTTTCTATCCCAGGGGTTTCAACTCTATGCCAAGTCAAATCTTCAATTCTTAAGGTTTCCCCTTAATAAATCTCTGCCACATGATTAATCCATAACCCTTTCTAGCCCTTCATTCATATCATTCATTGAGATTTTTCAACCCCCAAATCCTCCCGTCACATCCTTATTTCTATATCAATGCCTTGATAATAGAAATACTATATAACATGCACGCAAATCTTAGCTTTTCTGTCTTGCCTCGGTCTTCACACATTTTGCATGCTTTTATCACTTATCGCAAATTGCAATCACACCTTGCCAAGACCCAAAGCCCAAGCTTCAACGTTCCGCGAATGGCAGACCTGTCAGCATTATTAGCCATAAAACATACTTATTTCGGGTTCGGAAACCATCACATATCGCAATCAGCAGAGTCCAAGCCTTGTATATAAGGTGCACCGTGATCTACCGGACCCACCGGGATCATTAACCACAAAATATATGTGTTTTGAGTCCACTCCCTAATCACAAATCGCAATCGGCAGAACTTGAGACCCATACACAAGGCAATCCCCGATAGGGCAGAATCGCCGATATTATTAAGCACAACATATACATTTCCAGGTTCGGAGCCCATTGCAAGTTGCAATCAGTGGAGCCAGGGCTTATATATAAAATGTGATGTGATATGGTGAACCTGACAGCATTATTAATCGTGGCACATATATATTTCGGGTTTGGCATATCGCAAAGAACAATCGGCAGAGCCCAAGGCTTAAACATAAGGCGCAATGCGATTAATGGAGCCAACAATGATTATAGATCCATGGGTATATTATTTGAAGTCCAACCTTATGGTCCGACCGCGGGTTTTCCCGTGTTTTCCCATGTATTTCGATAAAATGTTGTGGTCTAGGTTTTCAAAGGAAAATACCATGGAGTGAATGGCTTGCTTGTGAAGCATTTTCAAAGCAATCTTGAGTAAAAATGCATATTGTGGGCAATGAGAATACATGTCATAGCAGGTTCAGTGGTCTGATAATTATAGTTGCTCTACGTTGCAAGATTAAATAGAAATTATGGCTGAATGCAAGGTTTGTTTGTGAGCATGTTTGTCATAGTTCTCATAATCATAGCTAATATGAATTATTTCTACAGGCGAGTTCGAGTGGGCCCAGTAGTGGATAAAGGTGATCTATATCAAGATGACACATCTGCACCATCGATGCCAATATTGCAAAGACATATTCTGCAGAAAAGTATATGAACCGCCATAGTGCATAATGGAGGCACGCACCATGTCAAGAGGAAGAATAGCGCTAATACATCAAGATGTTATTACTTCTAAACACACCTTGAATCATGCCAGATGTGGGATGATGAGCACAATGTCTTCAGTATGATAAGGAATAATGTTTGATCAATACAAGTGTGAATGGATAACACACAGTCATCCTCTGTTAATCGACGTCTATTCGTATCCACAGGGAATGAAGCACTCCAGTAGATATTCCCTCTACATGTTAGCGGTTACACCAACTGTTCTAAAATTGTATATTCTAATTTTTATATTGAAAAGATAAGGGAGGTGAAAGGTTAAGGGAGGTGGATGGTTAGTTCATTCGGCATAAATATTACCTCCGGAGATGAAGGTGGACTTCTTTTTAGGAGCAGAACAACTTTGGATTTATTGTGAATAAAGAAGACTATTTGGTCGAGAAAGAGCCTTTTTTCAAATATATTTTCCTTTCTTTCATGTGTTTTGAATTAGACTGTTGTTGATGGCATAAATATAAATATGTTTTGTTTTTGTGCATATTGATAATAGACAGTTCGGGACTAGTCTTGGTCATTCAAATATGATTTGTTACCATGGTTGATTCATGAGAGGTTGCTGATTCGAAACCTTGTTAAACATCAGTTGCAAGTGTTATTTGTATTGAAAGGAATGTGTATTTTTGTATAAGTAATCAGATTGCAATAAAGATTTAATACAACCTTGTTCATCTGTGAACCAGTAATTGATTCATTTAGACTTGGAACCTATATATGATGTTTAATCTCTTTTGTTATGCTCATGAAAGATAGATTAGAATAGCCAGAATTAGCATTAGTAGTCAAAATTAGTGTAGATAGGATTTGATAGTTATAGATTAGTTGTTTCTCTTTGTTGATTTAATTGAAGTCTTCCTCCAAGAAGCAATCCTTCAACACCTATAACAGTTTACAGGATCCTTTAAAACCTATTGGAACTAGCCATTCCAAACGAAAGTAGATCTAATTGGAGTCTGCAATCAGGTTAGTTCCCCTTGTTGGCATAGTGAAAATTCACAGCGTCAACAAATTGGCGCTAGAAGGAGGGCCTGAATTGCCATCCATAGCTTTTTATGATTTCATCTATAAATGTTGCGCATGGATTCGAAAAGATTAATGCATGGATCGTAAAGGTTAAAAAGATCCTTCCTCCCATTTGGGAAAGCCTTATTTCAAAGAAATAGAGATCCCTCTAAGTCCCATGCTTGGGTCACCCGAAGAAAAGACATTGTAGGAGTACCCTGTCACTCAGGAACAACCAATTAGAGTAATCACTCGAGCTTATACTTTTTTCCTCTCTCAGCTCCCTATCTTTCACTCTTTACCTCCGACAACTAAAAGAAAGCCAAGGATTTGTTCCATAAACAAAGATACATCTGCAGTCCTGTCTCTTGAATATATTGTGCTAGAGTCCTTGCAAAGTATCAACACTCCTTGCGAACAAATTCTTGAGGATATGCTCTCTGAAGGTAATCCTTGGCCCAATTTGGGAAATCCTAATAAAGAATGTCTCAAAGAAACCTTCAACCAGAACATACCTATCCACAATATTGATAATGTTCCTCTTTCAGGTGGGAATCAGCTTCAACTGGGTGGGAACCAACTCCCACCTCCTCCAGGAGCACTCCCTCCCTGGCTCGCTCAGGATGTCGTAGCAGTACCTGGGCAGCAACATCCCTTACCTAAGAATGCAGAAACAGTACTGCCTAAATTCGACCCTGAGAGGGGAGACATTGCTGATAACCATATTCACTCTTTCTTCCTAGTCATGCACACGTTGGGGGTAGCCGATGAAGATGTAGTATGTTGCTTATTCCCTTTTTCTCTGATTGGTGCAACCTCCACATGGTACTTTAGCTTGAGAATAGGATCGATCACCTCATGGGTCGTCTTTCAAGAGGCCTTTTTAGCAAGTTTGGCGATGAAAAAACACATACGGCCTTAGTTTTAGAACTATCCCGTTTGAAAATGAAACGAAAGAAAAGGTCAAGGATTTTAACATCTGGTTCAACACTTTGTTCAACAAAATCTCGGCTAACGCTAGACCTAATGAGGAGGTGCTCATGGAATTCTACATCAATGCTCTCCCTATCCCTATTGCGATCTAGGTCAAATGGAGTAACACACAAATCTTATAGGGTGCTATCGATGAAGCAGTAAAAGTCAAGAATGAAATGATCAGTCTCACAACATGTCATCATACAACCGAAGGAAAGAAAGCCTCTCAATAATCCAAGAAGAATAATGGGAGTGATAACAAAGGAAGAAAAGGATACCAGAGATGTGGAAGGTTTGCATCGGATCATTAAAAATTGAAAAACATAGTCATTGATATGAAAAGGAATTTTGGAGAGAGTACAAGTGGGAACGGAGGACATTATAACAACATAAAATCTTTCAAACCTTTCTATCATAAGAAGACAGAAGGTGGTCATGGTCAACTTGCACTGCCTACTCCACCCAATGAAGGGAATTTAAATACAGAAGAGCTAGCCCTTATCAGATCACTCCTTAACAACGAAGAACCTATAGTGGAGTTGGAGACAAAACAAGAAAATGAGGAACAATACCAAGTAGAAGAGTCCTTAGATGAATAATCCCAAATCAATGTACTATGGGATTTCTATGCAAATGAGAACGATGATGATGAAGGAGATAGTATGACAGAAATCCACACTAATGAAATCCACACATGAAGTAAGGGGCCACTTGCGGACTTGATGAAACCTGTAGACCAGACAAAGAAAGATGTTCACCCTTTGAAGGCATCCACTCCTAAAGTTCCTGTAGAGAAGGGTATATCTAGTGGTGATTCCAAGAATACTCCAGTTGTGAATTATCCACAGAAAGATAATACATCCTCAACTGCAGCAAAGGTGACTCAAAATGGTAAACTCCCACCTAAAAATGGAAAAACTGGTATGTTTGCTCTGCCCTACCATGTTTATAACATTGATTACAACATTGTGGATGATATTAAGAAATCTCAAGATAATATCACATACTTTGATTTGCTTAAATTAATGCAGCAAAGAGATTTGTTCTTGAAAGCTATGAATGAACGAAATTGCAAATATCCCACCATTCCGAGTGGCCAGACCAAGAAATCAATATCCAGACTTATTAGTACCCCCAGTACAACCCAAACACCATCAGCTATGGAAGCCACTTTGTCAAAAATAAATCGAACCCCCCAAGATGTCAGTGCAGCCATGATAGGAAGGAAATCAAAATCCATGGCTCCACCCTTCCTTATCACATTTGAGATCTTCAACATGAACGTACATAATTTCTTGGTAGATTCTGGTGCCTCATCCACTGTTATGCCTTACACTATTGCTAAAAGACTTCACACGTTACCCGAGAAAATTGGAACTCGAATTATGCAATTGGACAGAACAAATGTGAAAGTAATTGGGGAATTGAAAGATGTGTTGGTTCGGATGGCTACCAAACCACATTTCACACAAGTCATTGACATAGTGCTACTCGACATACCTGAGGCTTATGGAATGCTGCTTAGTAGGGACTGGTCAGCAAAAATGAATGGATATTTCTCAACTGATTGGTCCCATCTCTTGCTGCGTCATAAGGGAAAAGGTGATATGCTGAGGGTTAATCAAGAAAGATACATGAAGTATGTGGTGACGGAAATAAATGACCACAATGAACCTGTAATGTTTAGCAACTCTATCCTTAGGAATTATAGTTTCGACGTTTGTGCCATCGAAACCTGTTTCAAAGAATTCCATGCAGAGATAGTTAAAGAAACTGTGACAAACACATAGTTGGAAGCACTCCCTTGCAAACCAAATGATGAATTATCCTGTATTATAGTAGATGATAGGACTAATTTCGTAGAAAGTAGTTCAATTGATGTAACATTAGATTCTATATTTTTGACACTCTATTTTGATGGCTCTAACTTCCTTAAAGGTGTAGGTGTTAGGAGAATTCTCATTGACCCACAAGGGAACCAACATCTGATGGCCAGCTAGTTGGAGTTCGCGTGCACCAACAACACGGAAAAATATGAAGGCTTGTTGTAGGGCTTGAAGAAAGCCATTGATATTAAGGTGAAAAATATTAAAGTTTTTCATGACTCATAGATAATTGTCGACCAAGTAAGGAAAATGATACATTGCATTTCGCCACACTTGGTAAAATACCAACATGAGGTATGGAGCTTAATTGACAATTTTGATTCTTCTAATATCACATACATACCTCAAGGGAAAAACTGAGATGCCGATCTAATGGCTAGTATGGCTTCAAAACTTTTGCCTGATATTAGATTAAACAAGAATAAATATTATGTTGAATTGATTTTTAGACCATCCGTGCCTGATAACATCTCAAATTGGTAGGTTTTCGAAGATGTCGAGCAAATCCTTGAGTTCCTGCACTGCGAGAAGACATTCAAAAATGCAGTCATTGATGAAAAAGAGCATGGCAAGCTTATGAATGAGAGGGAAGATGAGGAAAAGGATCAGTCCAATATAATTCCCAAGTCAGTTGTCAAGATGGAGCACTTGTATGACCTGCATGATAAATTCAAGAAGACGACCAACCGCAAAACCCATAGCTCATCCATGAAGTATGAATCGGTCAACCTTGAAACCAAAGAAGACCCAAAAATTGTTAATTTGGGCTTAGGATGCTCTCCAAAAGAAAGGGTTGTGTTTGTTAAGTTGTTTAAAGAGTACAAGGATGTCTTTGCATGGACATATGGCGACTTAAAAACCTTTGATACCAGCATTATGCAGCATGTGATTCTATTTGAGAAGGATGTTAGGCCATACCAACAAAAGCTTTGCAAGATACATTCAAGCCTAGAACCGTTGGTGAAAAAAGAAATAAACAAAATGTTGGACGCCAAAATCATTTTTCCTGTTAGGCACACCTACTGGGTAGCCAATCTTGTGCCAGTGAGAAATAAAAATGGAGACATCAGGTTATGTATCAATTTCAGAAACCTGAATAAAGCATCGTAGAAAGATAACTATCCTATCCCTTGTATGGAACACATTCTTCAGTGCGTTTCTGGGTTTGAAATGTTGTCCCTATTGGATGGTTTTTCGGAATATAATCAAGTGTTGGTGGCGAATGGAGATCAGCTTAAGACAACCTTCAACACTAAATGGGGCACTTACGCATATCGTAAAATTCCTTTTGGACTTATTAATGTGGGTGACATGTTCCAAAGAGCTATGGACATAGATTTCTGAGGATTGATTAAAATATCATTAGTAGTGTACATGGATGACAGTACTGTGTATCCATATCACAAAAGGGATCATATCTATCACCTGATTTTTTTTTTCGAAAGATGCCAAAGGTATGGAATATCGTTGAATCCCAAGAAGAACGTTCTTGCAGTTACAGAAGGGAAACTACTGGGTCATATCCTCACCAAAGAAGGATTTTTATTGATCCCGAAAGAATAGAGACCATCACGAGAATACAACCCCCTGAAAATAAAAGGGTAATGGAATCTTTCTTCAGGAAGATTAATTTCGTTAGGAAATTTGTCTCAGGTTTCGCAGAAATAGTGCATCCCATGTAGCTAATGATGAAGAAAGACATTGTGCATAGGTGGAGCGATGAAGCTAAGAAATCATTTTAGTGGATTAAGGAGGCCACCGCAGAAGCTCCTGCTCTGGTCAGCCCCAATTTTGACAAGGAATTATTCTTGTACACTTTCGCTTCTAATGGTGATGGCGACGAAGTCCCTATTTCTTATATGAGCTCTAAGCTTCAGGGGGCCGAATTGAACTACCCAGACATGGAGAAACAAGGTTTTGCAGTTTTTAAAGCTGTAAAACACTTCTGCCCTGATTTATTAAAGGCCAGAACTAAAGTAATCATTCCCCATCCTGCTATAAGGGCCCTCTTCATGCAGAAAGAAATGGGTGAATGAAGAGGGAATTGGATAACCACACTTCAAGAATTCGACCTTGAGATTAAGCCGACTAAGATAGTTCGAGGGCAGGGATTATGTAAGCTAGCAGGAGAAGACTTGGCGGATAAAGAAGGGGAATTTGAAGAACCAAAAGTGCAGAGCATGAAAAATACACAAGTACAATTCAGGGAAGAGCCCCTATGGATTAATGAGACACTGATGTGCGAGAACGAAACGTTGGAAGCCCTTTTAGATCCTGAGTCGTGGTATTATGACATACACTTTTATCTCACATGGGGATCATGCCCTAAACACATGGATGCATCACAAAGGAGAGCACTCAGATTGAAATCTAATCAGTATCACTTGGCCAATGACACATTATACAGAAAAAATTATGATAGAATCTGGCTGAGGTGTTTGGAAAAGGATGTTGTCAATCATTTCTTGAAAGAAATGCACGATGGCCCAGCAGGTGGTAACTATGGCAGAGAGACCACTGCTCACAAAGTACTAAGAGATGGATATTATTTTCCCATAGTGTTCAGAGACTCACATGCCTACCCTCGGAAATGCAAGGTATGTCAAAATTCCGCAGGATGAGAAAGAAAGCCAGCCATTCCCCTCAGGCCCGTTATGATCTATCGTCATTCCAGCAATGGGGCCTAGATTTCATAGGTGAGATCACTCTGAAATCACAGTAGCATAAGTATATACTCACGATGACTGACTACTTCACCAGATGGACTAAAGCCATCCCGCTTCGGAAGGTAAACAAAGACGAGGTAATACCATTTATTGAGAAATTTATTATCAGCAGGTTTGGCCTCCCTGACGCTCTCATATTTGACAATGCTTCTTACTTTTCATCACTGATATTGACTAAATTTGCTATTGATAAATCAATTCACATAAGGTATGCATCAAACTATTACCCCCAAGAAAATGGAGTTGCAGAGTCCTCAAATAAAAACCTCATCTGCATAATCCGAAAATCTATCCTTGACAACCATAGGAATTAGCACAATGCTTTGAAAAACGCCCTTTGGGCCGATAGGGTCACTCCAAAATTAGCATTAGGAAACTCCCCATACTTCCGCGTCTATGGATAGGAAGCCATCTTGCCTCCTGACATTACCCTTCCCTCTTTATAGCTCTCCCAAGCTTCGAGAGGGACTCCTTCAGCGTTCAAAAAAGGATCAATCAACTGGTGAGTTTGGAGGAATTGAGAGATAAAGCCAAAAATAAATTTAGAAATCACCAAATGATTGTAAAGAGATGGTTTGACCATCATCTGGCAGGAGATAAAGATTACCAAGTAGGAAAGCTAGTATTGAAATGGGACAAGCTAAATGAGCCAAAAGGTAAGCACACAAAAGTCCAACACTTATGGCTGGGCCCGTTCCAAGCTGAGGAGAAAATTGGTCAGGGAACTTATAGATTGAAAACTTTACAGGGAGAAACTAAAAAACTCCCTGTTTATGGCCAACATCTTAAGAGATACTTCCAGTAACCACCACATGGTGGTTACCTCCTGAGTAGGTTAAGATTCATTTTATTTTGTTGTTAGCTTAGTTGTATTTTTGTCCCTTCCGTTTTTTTTTTTTTTTTTTTTTTTTTTTTTTTCGCAAAGTTTATTTTCCTTCTCTTTTGAATTCCAGTCCTTTTTAGCCAATTGATTTCGGTCCTCTAGTCTCATTTTCACCTTTTATAACTCTCTTCAGATTGCCCCCATTCTCCACCTTTAACTTTTACCTCCCTCATTAACTTGCTGATGAGTCTGTTGATCCTAAGTTCATCGTTACCTTGCAAATCGAACAAACTTTCAATAAGCCTATGAGAACTGAAAAATCAGCGATGGAATTTAAATCAAAGTCACTCATTAGCATCTGTTGTGAACTAGGAAGGATCTGTTGCTAACCTGGATACCTAGAGCATGTAGGGGCATCTTTATAAAATGAAAAAATGTGTAACTATAACTGGACTGGCATGGCGGAATGCTGCATTTTCAAAATCCCACTCAGACCTAGCCTATACTTGCCTGTAAGGTTTTCAGATATTCTCCATTGGTCCTGTCCACCACACTAAGTTTTCCAATACCTGTCATCTACAGGTAAACCTCCTTTCATGGCCTAAGCTCACTATCATATATCCTATGGAGAATCCAATCATGCTCTAGTCCTTGTGCCTGAAACTGGAAGGACTTATTTAAAAGAAAATGAAATGTTGAGTCCTTGTACCAATCTAGAAGGATAGGTTATTTGGGAAGCCAGTTAGAGCAGGGACTGTTGCTAGACTCAGAGTACCAGCTGACACAACAAACCCAACCTTGCTTAAGCGATTTAAAAATATGGCATGATCCATGACTACGCCCCATTCAATCACACTAAAGTATAGCACTAAAATTATTACATAAAGTGCAGATAAATATATATCTACATCAAGATTGATGATCAATAAAGAGATGAGGTACACACCTAAATAGGTATTGGTAGACTGTTGATAGCCCCAAAAGGATTTTTGAAAGTAGAAAACAGGTAAAGGAGGGTCAATAAATCCCATAATACTACCATTGGAGAATGCCTGTCAAAACCCTATCAGTGAGTTGAAGCTATTTGTCTTTATCCCACCTGAAGCAATTAATTTTGAAGTGGAACCCATGCCTATCCATCTATATAGTTTCCATTTCAAGTTGATCTTAAAACCCCGATGTTCTATTGATCTAAGTATTTGGAAACAGAGATAACTGTTTCACCCAGTGGTTCGCCATTTGTTGTGGCCACAACCACCACCCTATTAAAACCTGCTCTGGCAGAAAATTTGAATGGGTCCCCTAGAAGTTTGCTTTTTCATTTCCCTGAATGATTACTCTCTGAATGATCTATTTCTATCCCAGGGGTTTCAACTCTGTGCCGAGTCAAATCTTTAATTCTTAATGGTTAAGGCCCCCTAATAAAGCTCTGCTGCATGATTAATCTATAACCCTTTCCAGCCCTTCATCCATATCATTCATCGAGACTTTTCAACCCTCAAATCCTCCCATCGCATCCTTATTTCTATATCAATGCCATGATAATAGAAATACTATACAACATGCACGTAAATCTTACCTTTTCTGCCTTGCCTCGGTCTTAGCACATTTTGCATGCTTTTATCACTTATCACAAATTGCAATCACACCTTGCCAAGACCCAAATCCCAAGCTTCAACATTATGTGAATGGCGGACCCACCGGCATTATTAACCATAACACATATTTATTTCGAGTCCAGAGCCCATTGCATATCACTATCAGTGGAGTCCAAGGCTTGTATATAAGGCACACTGCGATCTACCAAACTTGTTGGGATCATTAACCACAACATATAAATTTTTCAGGTTCGCTCCCCAATCGCAAATCGCAATCGGCAAAACCCGAGGCCCATACACAAGGCATTCCCTGATATGGCGGACCCGCCGATATTATTAAGTGCAACATATACATTTTTGGGTCTAGAGCCCATCACAAGTCGCAATCGGTAGAGCCAAGGCTTATATATAAAACGTGATGCGATATGGAAGACCCGCCAGCATTATTAACCGTGTTACATATATATTCTGGGTTCGGCCTATTGCAAAGCGCAATCGACAGAGCCCAAGGTTTAAACATAAGGCGAGATGCAATTAGTGAACTCAACGATAATTATAGATCCGAGGGTATATTATTTAAAGTCCGGCCTTATGGTTCGGCTGCGGGTTTTCCCATGTTTTCCCATGTATTTCGATAAAATGTTGTGGTCCGGGTTTTCAAAGGAAAATCTTGTGGAGTGAATTGTCTACTTGTGAAGAATTGTCAAAGCAATCCTTGAGTAAAAATGCATATTGTGGGTAATGAGAATACATGTCATAGCAGGTTTGGTGGTCGGATAATTATAGTTGCTCTGCGTTGCAAGATTAAATAGAAACGATGGCTGAATGCAAGGTTTGTTTGTGAGCATGTTTGTCATAGTTCTCATAATCATAGCTAATATGAATTATTTCTGCAAGAAATTTTGAGTGGACCTGGTAGCGGATAAAGGTGATTTATATCAAGGTGACACCTCTGCACCACTGGTGTCGATATTGCAAAGACATATTCTGCAGAAAAGGATATGAACTGCCATAGTGCATAATGGAGTCAAGCACCATGTCAAGAGGAAGCACAACGCTGATACATCAAGATGTTATTACCTCTAAACACACCTTCAATGATGTGGGATGATGAGCATAGTGTCTTCAGTTTCCTTTAGGAAATGATAATGAATAATGTTCGTTCAATACAGGTGCGAAGGGATGACACATAGTCATCCTTTGTCAATCATCATCTATTCGTTTCCATAGGGAATTAAGCACTCAAACATATATGCCCTCTACGTGTCAGCGGTTACACCGATTGTTCTACGATTGTATATTTTGATTTGTATATTGAAAAGAGAAGGGCGGTGAAAGGTTAAGGGAGGTGGAGGGTCAATTCCTTCGGCATAAATATTACCTCCAAAGATGAAGGGTGGACCTTTTTAGGGGCAAAACAACTTTGGATTTATTGTTAATAAAGAAGACTGCTTGGTCGAGAAAAAGCCTTTTTTTTAGATCTATTTTCCTTTCTTTCATGTGTTTAGAACCAGACTGTTGTTGCTAGCATAAATATAAATATGTTTTGTTTTTGTGCATATTGATAAGAGACAGTTCAGGACTAGTCTTGGTCATTCAAATATGATTTGTTACCATGGTTAATTCATGAAAGGTTGTTGATTCGAAACATTGTTAAACATTAGTTGCAATTGTTATTTGTATAAAGGAATGTGTATTTCTATATAATTAATCAAATTGAAATAAATATTTAATACAACCTTGTTCATTTGTGAACCAATAATTGATTCATTTGGACTTGGAACCTATATATGATGTTTAATCTCTTTTGTTATGCTCCTGCAAGATAGATTAGAATAGACAAGATTAGCATAAGTAGTTAAAATTAGTGTACATAGGATTTGATACTTATAGGTTAGTTGTTTCTCCTTTTTGATTTAATTGAAGTCTTCCTCTAAGAAGCAATATTTCAACACCTAAAACAGTTTACAGGATCCTTTAAAACCCATCGAAACTAGCCATTCCAAACGAAAGAATATCTAATTAGGGTCTCCAATCGGGTTAGTTCCCCTTGTTGGCATAGCGAAAATTTGCAGCGTCAACAATTTCAAATAAGGATTTGTTTCACCTTATGATGCTTTTGATGTTTTTCATTCAATAACAAATGTGCATCTAGTGTTCTAGTTGCATTCCCAATATTATGTACCATACTTAGAACCTTAGAGAGCTACAATGAAGCAATCACGATCCTCCAGGATGACCTTTTTTACCAATTTAGACAAACCCTTCAACATTCTCAAGCTATAGGACCCTTAACTCAAGAGTAAATTCATTAAAACTTTGCATAGTGATTTCATTCAATGATAAAATCAATGTTCTTAGTGTTCCAACAATGATCTCCTTCCTTCAATCAACAGTTTGGTTTACCTTCCCAAAGATAACAATTTGTTCTTGGGAATTTGACCATTCCTTCCTATAATTTACATGTTGGGTGAACATTTCATTCAACACTTATCCTATAAATTATATCTCTCCTTGAATTTGGAGTAATTCCCAAAGCAGAGCAATACTCACTCACAAACTTCTAATAAAAAGGCTTGATTTACTTTAGCTTGAATCCACCTTTCGAGCAATGCATTGCCAATTATTGTTTTAACATGAAATTCCCTTATTTCAACACATTCTGATGACTATTCACCCATAATTTTAACACAGTTTGATTTTGTCAAAGTTGTTGTAGTTGATATCTTCAACACATAAACTCATTACTCAATCTTCAAAATAGGCTTCCAACCCTCATGGGGACTTCACTGGGGGAGAAATAACATACCATGTGTGTTCATATTGGAGATATATATTGAGTAAAAAATGACATGATATATTTAGAATATATTAGGGGGTAAAGGGTTTTTATATTGGTAGGTATAAAAAATGGAGCTCAAAGTTAATGAAAAAATATAAAGGGTTATAAAAATTCTTAGTGAAAAGTGGATAACTACAATATCTTGTGAAATTAGGGTTTTTTAAATTAAGAAGGTGTATTGAGTTCATAGCGGTAGGGGAATAAATAATGTGATTTTTAGAAGTCTTTTCAAATATGTAGCCAAATTGGGGGTATTGTTTCGTATTCTATGAATAGAATATGTTAGAGGTTCATTGAGTGAAGCCCCTGTGTCAACCCTCTATAGGAATCATGTATTCATATGAATATTAACTACCATAACTACAACCAACCTTAATAATTGATTCATTCATGAAGCCTATTAGACACGTTAATGATCATTCACTCATAAACCACAAATCATACAATTATTTCTAGTTTAATTGATTCGGTATTCATCTCATACCAATATTTTCCAATATATTTTCTTTGGGTGATGTTAGCATAATTACATGAGGTATCATGTAAAAAGAATACGTACAAATACATAAATAAGAGGAAACATAAAGGATACAATAAAGACAATACACACAATGTTTGATAACAGAGTTCATCCAATGTGGACTACGCCTCTCGACCCTTATTTAATAGTGAGGAGGCCGCTTCATTAATGTCATAAAATAGAGAGACAAGTGCATGGAAAAATACATCATTATACCTCCAATCCTATGAGTGAATTGAAATTCAACTACCCAAAACACAACAATCACAACACCAACAAGTATGTCTTATACTCCTGTTGATGGTTAAAAATGATCTCATCAACATGTCAGAGAGACCACCTAGTTAGAACCCCAACTAAGCCCTTTACCATTTGATGTAGCGGTTCTGAATGGTTCAATTCGGTCCAATTACCTCTCTCTCTTGCTCTTTGTTGACTTATCATATATCTATTAGTATTTACCAATAGAAAGAGATAAATCATATATGCTTCCTTGTTGTGCACATGCAAGAAAGAAGATCCTTAAGTTGAATGTATGGCTTAGCCAAGCCACAACTAAGGTCTGACCCTACCTGAAGGGACTTTTGGAATGCATAATTAGATCTAAATACAATTTTACTCTAAGATGCAAGTAAAAACTAATCCTATCTCGAATTGGAAAATGACAACCCTCTCTCAATTCAAGAGAAGATGAACTAACTAACTAGAGGAAGAGGACTATTTATATGATGATTGAATTCATTATAGAATTTTCATCAATTAAAAGAAAATTTTCCTTTAATTAATGAAAGAGAAAAATAAAAAAGGGAATATATTTAAACAATAAATAGTTATTTCTCAATGCATTATTATTTCAATGATTCGTATTAATTCTAATTTTTTTCTACTCCTTATAGATAGTTCTTAAGGAACTTCAATAGCATAAAATATTTGATATAAAAATAATTCTAAATTAGAATGTAATACACTATTTAGAACATAAACTAAAATCAAATTGTCGAAATTTTCATAAAAAATGATTAATTTACATCCGATACAATAGTGCACATGAAATGAAAATTAATTAAGATCATACCAAAATATCATTACCAAAATATGTAGTCCTTGAAATGCTTCAGTGCCTTGAAGAAATTGCTTACAGTAGTGCAAAACAATCCTCTGTTTCAAAGCTCAAAATGTTTCCTCTCTCCATAATGAAAGTCACAATACACTACAAAAGTGCAAATGCACAGCAAGCAAAATCACAGAATTTCCCAACCTTGAGATCTGAAGTATTCCCCTCAACTAAAACTATAATCTCCTATACAAAAGTTCTTTCAGATCCTATATTTGTAGACAAGATGAACCCTTTCCTCATTCTCAAGACTAATATTTAATGATTACAAGAAATTCAAACAATGGAGAACTGTTGAGAGTAGTTTTCCAGTTCCTGAATTAGAGTTGTAAATTACCCATTTTTCTCTTTGTTGGTCTCTTTCAATTTCTTCAAAGTGCCTCAAATATTAACTTCTCCAACTGATATCCTACTCTAAACCACTGAAGATAAAAAATAAATTAAATTGCATATTAGAAATCAGAAAAATAAACTGTGAAATTGCTAAATTAAAAATGAATTAAAATTCAAAGAAATGTCAAGATGAAATTGTTTCAAATGGATTTGACTAGCTTTTGAAAAATCTTCGAGGATGAATTAGTGACAACAATTTTCTCAAGCCAATGAAATTTGCCCAAATCAAAATTAGGGAAATTATTTATTGTTACAAATTCTTCATTGTCTTCTGCTAAATTTTTGGGTTATTGTATGATTAGATATGTTAAACTTATCATTCTGATATTATTATCCTTACTATTAGCTTTCCAACAAGCTATTGTGAGCTTCATTTAGCCAAAAAAAATCTCGAAATATACATGTCCAAAATCAAAGTGCTAAAACTACGAAAATTATGAAAAAATACACATCAAGACCATAATTAAAATTCCTAATTTTATAATTATTTACATAAATTATTATTATTTACAAACTAATTAAATTAAAAAATATATATTAATCAATTAAATTAATTAAATTAATCAACAAATTTATTAAATTAAAAATTCATTTAAAAAAATAATATTCTAAATATATTAAAAAAAATTACAAAATTAAGAGGCTTTTGGGAGCTCGAGTCTCGATATTATATATGAGGAGGACTTAATAATGTGAAAAGTGGGAGGTGTAAGGTGGGATGTGAGGTGGTGTGAAGTGGGAGATATAAGGAGGCATTTTGGGAATCATAAGGTTTTCGGGTATTCTTCCTTTTGGAAAATTAAGGAGACGAGGTTATATTAAAAAGGAGTTACAAGATGGAAGGGTTCTAAGGTGGTGAGGGTTCGAGATAAGGTGGAGGGAGGAGATGAAAGTGAGGTGAGAGTTGCAGAAGAGGGCCATGTGGAGTGGGTTTTTCTCTCTTAACAAAAATTAAAGCCATTATATAATAAGTCTCGGCTACATGAAGAATTGTTCATTTGTGTAATGCAAAGGAGGTTTCCCTCTCGAAGAGGCTTATTTCTAAGGCATTGATCTATCTTTTCTATCTTTTTGTGAGCCGGTTTCATAAAATTTGGTATCAGATCTTTGGATTTTAGGATTTTTCTTCTCTAAACAGGTCGTCGTGGAATTTTCACTATAACGTTTTTCCTGTGACGTCTTAGAAGCGAAAAAAAAACCCATTTGAGACGAAATCTTGCTGAACCATAGGTCTAAATTTCATATCTTTTCACACTATATTTTTATAGATATGATCTGAGGAATTTAGGGTTTGTTCAAGCTCCACAATTTCATCTAAAATAGGTCATTGTGGAATTCTCACTATAATGCTTTTGATACAAAGTTTCAGAAGCTTAAAAAAAATCCATTTGATAGGGAATCGGTTTGAACGTCGACACCAAATTTCAGATCATGTCTCGCTATATTTTTGGAAATATAATCTGAGGAAATTAGGGTTTTTGCAGACCCCTGAATTACATTCCAAACAGTTCACCTTGTGAAAATTGTCATAACTTTATTTCTGAGCATCAGTTTGAATTTGCGTAAGAAGTTATAGAAAGAGGGCGGATTGCAGTATGTTGGGTATGATTTTTAGAACCTAAGGTTGAAACAGTGACCCGCGACACGTCATACAAGTTCGCTCTACTGAACAAGTCTATACTCAGGTCAGCATGGCAAATTTGGCATAATGCTTCATTGGAGAATCAAATCTTGATCATACTTGCGGGGTTAGAAATATTACTCATGGGGTTACCATAGGAAGTAATTTCAAAACTTAAAGATCTAAAAGTACAAAGTTACAGTCGTTTCAAGATCGAGCTCCTAAAATCAAGAAAAATCAAGATGAGGAAGTTTGATGGCAAGGATCCTGTAAATTGGATACTGCATATGGAGAAATATTTTGATCTACAAGGTGTACCACTGTTACAAAAGGTATGTATTGAATCTTCATATTTAGAACAAGATCTATTTTTATGGTATAAAGGGCTTTTTTCTCATAAACCACTTGTTACGTGGTCAATTTTCATGGAGGAAATTATAGCACATTATGAGGATACAAAGAGCAACACCTTCTTTAGAGAAACACCACAACAAATTGGAAGAAAAAAGAGAAAAAGGGCTTTGTTACAAAGTGGAAAGCAAAGTTATGGTAGCAAGGAAGTCTACCCCTCACAACTATAAAGATGGAAGTGTTGTTTCTCCTAGCCTTCCACAACCTACAAGGGTTACACCACAACAATTGGAAGAAAAAAGAGAAAAAGGGCTTTGTTACAATTGTGATAGCAAATGCTCTAAAGGTCATAAGTGTGCTGAGAAGAAATTATTTTACATAGATTATGAAGAGGAGGAAGAAAAGGATCAAGAAACATCAAAAGAAGAGGATATACACTGGGAACCAACCCTAGAGAAAGAACAAATGAATCCGACCATATCTTGTACTACAATGGCAGGAGTTACCACTCCTCAAACTCTCAAGATAGATGGACATATCAAGAAGAAAAAGGTTCAAGAAGTGAAAGATCACATCGAGAAAGAAGAAATGAATCCGACCATATCTTGTAATTCATTGGCCGAAATTACCACTCCTCAAACTGTCAGGATATAAGGACATATCAAGAAGTGAAAGGTTACATCAAGCATCAAGAAATGAATCTAACCATATCTTGTAATGCATTGGAAGAAATTATGACTCCTCAAACTCTCAAGATAGAAGGACATATCAAGAAGAAAAAGATTCAAGTAGTGAAATATCACATCGAGCATATCCTCTTTCAATAAGGAAAAAATCAAAGCAAACAGTGTCCCTATTTGATTCCTCTTTCAGCAAGGAAAAAATCAAAGGTAGCACCATTCACTAATACTGTAAATGAGGTTGTTGTGATAAAACACATGATCCAATTGACAAAGTTGTTTTGAAAACCCAGATGTGCAAGAAACATTCTAATATACAACCAGCTTGATTTGTCAAATGCTTTAGCCAAGTTGATCTTAATTATCATCCCTTTTAACTTCCTAGTTTTAAATTGTGCATTTCCTCTTTGGGAACTCTAATATCTTCATGGATCTGGTGGTGTTCTAGGAAGGAAAATTGTTCTTTTGAGATATGGTTGGCGAGAATAGGTCATCGGCTATTAGCTATAATCTTTTTAATGATCTTATAAATGCAGTTACAAAGTGAGATAGGCCTAAATTTATTAAAGGTTTATGGGTTATCTTTCTTAGGTATCAGTGTTATGAATGTGGAGTTAAAAGAATCATACATCTTGCCTCAGGTTCTACATTCTACTACTACCATTAGAATATCGATACCAATTAGGTCATAAAATTAGAGAAAAAATTCTATCAGCTAGCCATCTGGTCTAGGGTTCTTATCTTTCTTGAACCAGTGAATCACAACTTCTATCTCTCCTGATGTTATAGGGGATATTAGCTCATAATTTTCATCATCGTTAATGAAACGAGGAAAAAGAGATGCATTATGTATGATATCAGGTAGGGAACATTCCTGTTGTACTTGGACAATAGATCTGAAGTGATTAACTCCCATCCTTGTCATATCAGTAAAGGTAGATGCTTTTATTGCATGTTGATATGATAATTCCCAGATGGTGTTGGAAACCCTTCCGCCCTTCATATATCGCTAAAAACAAAATTGTATTTTTGTCCCCCACTTGGAGCCAAATGGCTGGACTTTGTAGCCTCCATGTCTCCTCTTTGTCCTTGAGTATTTTTTTATTTTTTAATTCAATTTGAATCAATCATAAGCTTGATTCATTTCTATCATAGCCCCCTCCACTAGGCTCCTCTAATGATCTGATTTCATTAGAGATATTCTTAAGGTCTTCTTCATCTTTTTTTCTTTTTTGTCTTGCCCATTCTATAATTTTTTTGTTTGATCATTTTCAAGTTCTCCTCAAATATCCTAGTTGGATATCCTGATTCTTATGATTCCACTTGTCTCCAATTACTTCTAACAATATGTATGAACTCATGTTCCTTCAACCATGTGCAGTTCAATTTAAAGGGGAATTTGGTTTCTTGGTATGTCTGACTAGTTCCAAATAGATGGGGAAGTGATCATATGCACCCCTAGAGCCTACCCATTGTATGAATAAGGAGGTATTTTCCATAAATGATTCTTTAATGAGAAATCGATCTATCCTATGAGAAACCACTTGATCCCCAGTTTGGCGTTTCCTCCAGATGGAAACATCTAAGTCAACCCAGTATCGATAGAGTGACTATCTTCAGTCCAGTGAGAAAAAAATTGAGAGTTATGATCCTGTTACATGTGGGTTCCCCATATTTCAGACATACCTGGCGAGAAATTGAATCCCTCCCCAACACCGCGTTAGCCAATTGCATAAATTTTTTGTTCATTAAATTGTTCCAGAATGCCATCTTATCCGCACAAGGTCCATATACAGTAACTAATCTAATCTCCATGCTAAGCTGTGTAGAGAGGATATCGCACCTAAAATACCATTGCATCCTCAAATATTTAGAAGTTTTATAGAGATAATATTTATCCCTAATGACAAACCTTCGGATATTCTTCTAGCATGTAATGCACAAAATTCCCAATTTCTTAGTATTCCATTAATCACAATAGATATGTTCATACCATCACCTAGCATTTCTTGCAAAAATATCACATTTGATTTTTTCTCCTGAAGTAGTTGTTTAAGAGCTAGTTTTTTGGGTTAAATAGCCACCTCCCTTTAGTAAAATGAGATAAACTTAATTTTTTAACCTGGCCCAGGATTTTTCGTTCTCTAAGGACCCTATCTAGAAAGATTTCTCAGCGTGCAACAATTTCTTGTCTATCTTGATGTATGGCTTTGGAATAATTATTATGTTTACCCCAAGGTGCCTTGAGGATATTTGATGGTGATAAATTCCCTAAATCACCACAAACATTCGACGAGTCATCCTCTGGATACCTATCCCTAGAAGGAGGTCTCAAATTGTATTACATAGCTCTATAGGGGACAATAGATGATTCCTCAGATCTGGATAAGGAAGGGCTAGGAGATGGGTAACATACAGTGACATGTTCAATCAGACATTGGACAACCCCCATATTTTACAGTGAAACCATTCCTTACATGGAGACCATATTTGATATATATGGATGTGAAAGTGATAGACTATCAGAAATAGTATTATGAGAAAAGGGGGGAGAGGAGGTAACTAGTATTAGAGGCGAGGATATGGAGGCCATTATATTTACTTGTGCAGTGTATCAGGCCAAAACCCCTGATGAACCAGATATGCCATCCATCTATTTGTTGTCTGACCCATTATGTGATGCACCATGCATCTCCTTTTCTAGAGACCTGCCAGAACTGGTCCTCCACAAACTCCAATTGTCATCCATGATCTTCAGATCCTTGTACTCCTTATTTTTATGAAATAGTGGGAAATCCCTGTAAATTTGCCCTATTTCATGACAACGTAGACACCAAAACGAGACTCCCTTGTAGTACAACTTTTGATTGTGTGTGTATCATTTATATTTTAGGGTAAGATTGGCCACTAATCCCTCCCTCATATCGAGCGAGACTAGAAAACATGCACAAGTCATAATGCATGACTCCATGAATGTTTTATCATAGTCTATATACATACCTACATCATCATCAATGCATCAAAAAATATCCTCTGTCCATACGTGCATAGGGAACCTCGACAGTCTAAGCCAAATAGGCCCAACCCCTAGTTGTTGCCGCTCGAGGTCAAACAATGGAGACCAACGTTTGAATGGATAGGAGCCTATTCAATGAACTAGTGGCTATTCCTAACCTAACATATTTGTTCAACATTATCAAATTTTAGTGTGAACCATCCATAAGCCAAGACCCAAATTTATGGAAGATGAATTAGGTTCATTCCCCAATTTTCTTGCACCCATTTCCTTAGAAAAGGCACCGAATATCTTCAAACCCTCACTCTTCTTACTAGTACTCTTTTAAGAGTGTCCATGACCTCATCAAATCTAGGCTCGTCACTAAAAATTAGAGATTGATCCTTTTCCCGAACTTTTACAGTCTTGATTTTCTTATGTTGTTTAGGGTGAATGCCTAATTCTATAACCCCTTTGTCCTATGGGGTCTAAATCCCTACATTGGAAAAAGTAGGAGTGTAGCCACAGGTTTGTGGGTGAGATCCTTATATATAGAATGACCCCGAATGGACATTGGCCTAGAACCCAAACATTTATTGATTTGGTAGACTAATCTCGGTCGTTTATAAAGAACCACTCCCTAGGGAATGAGTATCCAGAGTTCCATCACTACATGGGAACTACGACCTAGTGATAATATAAGGTTTAGTGGAACTGTAACCCTCTCCCCCTGGAAACCCTTCACAAGATAGTGGAGTAAAACAACCTTCGACAAAATTAAGAGCCTCAAGTGTGATGTTGACCACAAAAATATCCTGACCCAACCATGGATGCCATTCTTTTTTTTTGTTAGAGCACCTATAAACCCTAGCTCCGCCTGGTTTTGATTAACCACTTCCTCAGAGTCCGAATTTTGAGAGAAAGGGGAAAGGCTTGCAAAAATGATGGTAGATGGAGAAACCCTACCCATGGAATTTCTAATTGTGGCTCGGCCAATCAACTTAGCATGCTGAGGTAGTGATACTGCCCAAACTGGTATTCCCTCTAATGGATCTTTAGTGTAATAAACTTCAACGACCTCCATAATTCAGTTCTCTGAAAACTTCCACAAAGTAACTATGTTCTTTGCAAGCTATGTTATTCCCAACACAACGATCACGAGAGGGACTAAAAAATGCTAAGAATGGGCAAGTAACCAGCAGAATATGGAATAACCCCCACTTCAAACCACTAAGAATTTCCCTAACCACACGCATTTACCTATAGTGTTCAACACAATGCGATACCAAGATGTAGGGACCGCAGAGCCTCTATCCTCTGATACCAAAATTAAAAAGGGTCCTCATTATTATTATTAAGATAATAAATTAAAAAATGGGGTGGGTGTGAGTTTACCAAAACAATGGCAACACACGGGGAAGAACCGGTTATATTTGGTTAAAAGATGTCGAGTTTAACTTTACGCAAAGGTTAAAATGATGGATTCCATCAAATTGTCAAATAGTAAAACATTTCCCATGGGTCCCACATTAGTGAATCAAATAATATAAGTTCAAAAGGATAAGTACTCGAATTATAATGAGTATAATACCATGAATCCAAATTTTGGGGAATATTTAATATTTAAGATTACCTCATATGAGTGATAAAAGAAGGTCCAAATGGGATTTTTAGATAAAGCATATATCAATTTATATGAGTGTTCTCTAAAATTTCTTCACTATCAGCGAGCCTGCTCAGTACCCCAGCGAAGTTGTCCTTTAATTCCATACATGCATTTCCCCACTACCACCAAGTGTCCATAGCCACGACAAGTTTACTTGTATTTCCCATAGTGTTCAACACAATGCGATACCAAACTGTAGGGACTGCAGAGCCTCTATCCTCTGATACCAACATTAAAAAGGGTCCTCATTATTATTATTAAGATAATAAATTAAAAAATGGGGTGGGTGTGAGTTTACCACAACAATGGCGACACACGGGGAAGAACCAGTTATATTTGGTTAAAAGATGTCAAGTTTAACTTTACCCAAAGGTTAAAATGATGGATTCCATCAAATTGTCAAATAGTAAAACATTTCCCATGGGTCCCACATTAGTGAATCAAACAATATAAGTTCAAAAGGATAAGTACTCGAATTATACTGAGTATAATACCATGAATCCGAATTTTGGGGAATATTTAATATTTAAGATTACCTCATATGAGTGATAAAAGAAGGTCCAAATGGGAGTTTTAGATAAAGCATATATCCATTTATATGAGTGTTCTCTAAAATTGCTTCACTATCAGCGAGCCTAGTCAGTACTCTAGCGACATTGTCCTTTAATTCCATACATGAATTTCCCCACTACCACCAAGTGTCCATAGCCACGACAAGTTTACATGTATTTCTGATGCTTCCCCTTTTGATTACCCTTTTGATAAGCACATTTGCGAGTTATGTTTGTGATGTAACTGACTGAAAGAGGTGGGATGGTAAAAGAGACTTAAGAAAATTGATATAATACTTCTATAATGTTGACTCCATATATTTCACCACAACTAAGATTTAGAGGCTTTTATATGAAGTTGAGGGATGGTAGGGATCCATTGAGTTAAACTCAATATCAGTTCTTTCCTTGAAAGGATGAATTATATTACTTAGAAAGTATGCATGTTACTCCATGGAAAATATTTAAGACAATAGGGCTTTAGAATTCCATAACGATATACCTTTAAGGTAAATGAAACCCATTGAAATTGACAGAGTAAAAATTCCCATGTATGCCAAACAATGTTGGGTAAAAAACATTCCTTTACATAAACCTCAGTAATATCAGGAAAATCAATCAATAACCAATAGTAAAAGGAAAAATGAATCCAAACTAAAGTGAAAGAAGAATTCAGCATACTCCAAACATATCAAATAAGGAAAGGAAAAATGAAATAAAATCCCAAATTAAAAAGACAACCCCAACAATATTAACTATAAAATGTCTCAACAAAAGAGCAAAATAATAAAACCATGAGTGTTCATCTTATGTTGATATTTTAGTAAATTTTGTCTTGCAAAGTTATAAGAAATTAGGCTCTTAAACCGGAGATGAATAACATTCATGAGGTAACATTAAGATAAAAGAGAAGTTTCTACCCTTTGCAATTTTTTTGGTTTCATAAGAACATTTTAACATTTTTAAATAAAAGAAATACTTGTGAAACAAATTGAAGGTTCAGGGACTCCCTAATTTAGCTAGTTTAATTAACATCGTAACTGCTCTTCCAAAACTCAAAAGAAAACAACAAGGAGAATGAGTTCCAAATTTGAGCTTGTAGTGGTGTCAAAAATTTCTTGAAGACCGCAAAAACAAAGTTTAAGATCAGCAAAACTAAAAACAAAGCTCAAACAAAATAGAAAAGGATGAAAATGGGGATATGACTCTTACCATTTGAAGAATTTCGTTAAAATTTTACTTGAGAGATATCGTTTTTCTCCCACAAAAGATAACCTCTTCTTTTGATTGGAATTGAAAGCATGTAGAAGTTATACTCTTTGAAGTTTTCATTGGCCCCAAATCATAACTTATTAAATAAAAATAAATAGATTAATAAAACTAGGCAAAAAATTAATGATTCATGTTTAAGGAATATGAGGTAAATAAAATTCATCAGAAATGAAAAAGAAGATGTGCTTCTTTATGAATTGAAACAAAAATGTTCTCTTTCTTTCTTTAGATTTCATATCAACTCGAACATTTACATAGAATATCATAGATCAAGACCAAGTCCCAGCTTATGTAATTATTATATGTATATGGAGAGGACTTGAATTTCTATGATAAATATGGAGCAATAGATTAAAAACAAGCGAACCACAAAAGGATTTGAAATTGACCAGGATTCATTACGTTTGCATATTTTGTATTTGCTTAATAGTTGGCTATATTATTATAATTGATCTTCAAGAATGACTTGAAAGGAAAAGAAAAGGATACATATTATAGGATAAATGAATAGGAGGTGGGCATCCTATAGTAAGATAAAGACAAAAATGTAAGCGAGCCATAGGTGATGAACTTTTTATCAGCCAGGGATATTGTCGTGTAGAGTAAAAAGAGGCCCAACTATACATGTGAGGATGTAAGTCCAATGAAGGCACAATGATAAGATCCATATGCACACACCATGAAGAATGGATATCATTGAAGTCACTTAATCATGCCAAGGAATGAATGCTTGGGGGTTTGATAAAATTACAGTTAAAAATGTATCTAAGCTCTCAAATACCTAGGTAATATCAAAGTCAGTGTCAAGCATCAAGATATAAGAAAAGAGAATACTTCATGTGGGCATGACGAATAGGCTATATTACTAAATAATGGATGTGTTTATCAGAGGCCTATGCTATTACATTAATCTGATATCCCAAGGTTTTGACATATTAAGAAACTCAGTATAGTGATATATAGGAATCTCATAAAGAAATCTCGTATTGTATGAAAAAATAAGCTTCCGAGAAAAGGAGTCTGAGATTAGTAATATGATTGAGGAGGAATAGAATCCCATATCAAAAATCTTGGAAACCATTTTGTAATTTAAATCATCTTACAAGACTCCAATATCATGATGTCCGAGGGAATACAATGAAGTGGGGGTTATTTTATATACTATGTGCTTTATTATAAAAACATATGAATTGACCACGATAGTCGAGAAAAAGGCTACATGGATCTCATGCTAAAAATCTCAGAGCATATTTTAAAATGCTTCTAATATAGTGTGTTTATGAGTTTCCTTGGTATTGGGTTTTTGGATGATAAATCTCAGAAAATATTTTAAAGCACTTATGATATAATACAGAATCGAGAGTCCAATAAGCCTGAAGGTCTAAAGTCTCGAGGGAAATAATCTCAGAATAATTATTTAAAACAAATGAGACAAGAAGTAAAGGTCTGCGATTTTGGGATTTTCAAGTAAGAGGCTGTGAATCATCTCGAAAGAAGGAAATGTGACTAATGTGGATGAAATATGAACGAGTGAAATGCAAAGGATTAACTTAACCCAACAAATGAATGATCCAGAATGGGCAGAGATAAAATCATGGACAAAAGTACTTGCTACAAGATTTTGAAATTTTCTTTTCCTCATAGGATCTTTCATTAATTATTTGAAATATAGGAAGCTACATTCCCGTGATAATTTTAAACAAGAAGAAGAGAAGTGTTCAATTTCATTTACATCAATGCAAATTTAAATATGATTATTGACTAATATCACAAATTTGCAAAGAAAGGAAATATGAACATAAGCACAAATACAAAATATCAAAACTCTAATGAGAAAACAAACTTTGTCATGAACATGTTAATAGTCTAGAAAGGGCTTACTTGCTTTATTCTTCTACATGTATTATTAAAGAAGAAACAAACAAAAAGAAAATTAACTACACTAATTCTATTTCTATCCTAATCTAAGGAGCAGACCAAAATTAGGTGAAATCATACTTCCATTGTAACCATTCTCAATTTTATTTCTGCACATATAAAAATATCAAAAATTAGAAATAAAAATAAAATTGCAGCTAGATTATAAAAATAAAAATTCAGCCTACTATGTAAATCTAACAAGTTTAGTGAAATAAACTTATTTACAAAATTTTACTTTGAAAATTTTCCAAAGCTCTACCTATGGGATCATGAAAATAGGGATGTATTTCCATGAATGATTGCAAGAAGTTCAAGGGAAGAGGAAATATCAGGCCATGATAAAATGATAAGCCTCTAAATGTCACAACTTGTTGAAAATTGTTGGTCTTATGCACAAAATAAAGGTTAGAAATCTCCTCAAGAATCGAGGACTCCAAGCGTTTTTCAAGTAAATTATGAAGGTGAAAATGGGAATTAAATAGCCAGTTTAGAACATTTAAAAAAAAATGTCGGCCAGACTGTAATGGTGCACTACTAAACGTTGAAACTTGTATAACATTCATTTCAAAATAAGACATAAATTGGATTGAAATGAATATTAGATAAAAATTAAAAGTTAAAATTTGTTGATTCTCATGCTCATGACCTTGTAATCGATATTCATGTATACTTATCAATGCATTTGAGGAGTGTTTAGAGTCATAATATTCAAAGTGCCAACATGGTGTTTTGAAAAATTCAAAAATGAAATTTGAAAGGAACATAAATTCAAACTAGAGAAAATGAGAAAAATAACAATTATAATATACATCAATATTACAATTAATGGTACAACATAGCTGGGATTTGCTTCTAAAAATTTCCTTCTCACAAGTGCCAACAGAGAAAATGAAATCAAGATTATTGTTAGCATCAACTCGTCGAAATCAAAATATTTCAAGCTCATGATTAGCAAAGGAAACTCCATCATCGTAAGAATCATAAATAGTAGTGGATTCCTAAAAATTGAAATCATTAAAATGTATGGTGGCTTGAAATTGAGAAAATATTGGAATGATTTATTTGATGGTGTTTTCATCATCTTCAAAAATAGATTGGCTTAAAGAATAAGAATTATGGAATTTTGACATAACATTTTCTGAAGAATGAAGAGACTCAATATTATCAACATTCAAATTGTCATCAAAATTTATTTCATTAGTATTCCTCTCCTTTGAATAAGGTAAATTGGAACCGGGTAGAAAATTAGATGCATGAAGTGAATTTTCAAGACTGTTGAGAGTATGGATAATTAAATCCTCTCTATCCGAGTCAAAATTTATTGATAGTTCATTGCTAATTCGATTAATGATAACTCCTCCATGTTGTGAAATATTATCTATGCAAAAAGGAGTACCTGTGATGTTAGTTTAATGAATTATTATTATCAAACAAATCAAGATAAAGAGAAAAATGGGAATTTGAAGTTACAAACCGTCAAATTTCTTTGTTCGAAGAATTTTGCTCGTTTCCCAAAATGTGTATTTCAAATTCTTGCTGATTTTCATTATCATATACTTTGAATTGTTCATCCATGTCCCTTCTTGTAGATAAATCAGATTTTTTTTCACTTGAAAGAATATTAGGAGGAAGATGTATTCGATTGTCTTGCAAATTGCTTCTAGACTGCTCTTGTGATGAATTATTATTTTTAGCAGAATAAAGTTTAGAATTAGTCGTTGCAATTTGTATTTTAATTTTTTGATTTATTTATTGATTGATGCTTCTTGTTGGTTGATATTCTTATTTTACATATTTATCAAAATCTTGATAGGCATAGCAATTTTGATTTGAAGTAGTTATAACATCAACTAATATGTTGGAAATAATACTGAGGGGGGGGGGGGGTGAATCAATATTAGCAACTTAACAATATTTCATTTCGATCAACAGATTTGTATATGCTACTTCTGTTAATGCAACTTGCGTATATATGCAACTGTGTTTAGAGCAACCAGTGTATACCTTGCAAACTTATTATTTAGTCATTTGATCTTTAATTTGTGTATCAGAACCATATAAGCAGTAACAGGTATAGTAAAAACAGAGCAGACAATCACACACAAGAACACAAGATATAAGGTGGAAATCCAATGTGGGTGACTTCTTTTTACAATATTTCTGTACTTGTGCATTCTTATACTGGCAAGCAGGCTTCTATCTACAGAAGGCCAAAACCTTCTCTCCTTCTCCAGCTTCTCTTGAAATGGAGCTACAACCCCCTTAGCTCTTGTACTAGATGATGTACTAGTATGTAGGTGCTAACCTACAGAAGGCTACGACCTTCTCTTTTCTTCCAGGGACCACGTTTCATAAATTTTTAGACTGGATCCATCAATAATATCAATCAAATGTCAAATATATCTGCATCAACCAATCTCCTTTGCACCAACCAAAACTGAATCAAACAATCACTTTTCTGAACGTTGTAACCAGAACACAGTAACAGTAACCAAAACCCAATGCAGAATCCAAAACACTACAATAGCAAACAAAAGTAGCTAAAACATATTTTATGAGATGTATGCTACTTCAATGTGTCGAACCTGCATTCATACACTGTTATCTAAAGGCAGACCTGCATATACGCTATTTTGAAATGTTGAATCAACGTGTATACGCGCCTTTGCTATACTGAACCTGCGTATAGATCTGTAAAAGATGATTTAACCTTTACAACTATTCAGACATTAGTTATACCTAGATCATTAGATTTACAGATCATGACATGCGTCAATAAAAGATCCAAACCACACAAAGATACTCCTCTTCAAGCCTAAAGATCTTGACCCATCAATAGAACTTATCCTTCTTCAATAACTCTGGTTCCTCCTTGATTCAGATCTAACATAACACAATGACCAGTAGTTTAGATCTTGCTCTTCATTAGATATTCAATACTTGAGTGCCTTTGTCTAATGATCTCCTTCTCCTTTTATAGTCTTAGGCCTTACTCAATACCATGGTCCAAAACCACTTAGAAGTAATACCTAGGATCAAATACTTGGAGTCAATACTTCGGCCAAGATACCTTGGATCAATACCACGGGTCAAAATATCATGGACAAAAACAAATTTTTCCAACATGTACGTGCTTGTACTTGCATGAAAGTGTGTGTATACGCATATGTGACTTTTAGTCTGCAATCCCGTGTGTATGTGCGGTTTGGTCAAGGGGAACCTGCGTATACCTCTTTTTCTTTTATTATGTGATCGTGAACTGTGATCTAGCAACTGAGTGAGTTGCCATCAAGGACAACACCTGTGTCATAGTGCCAAACCTGTGTCATAATGCCAACAATCTCCCCCTTTGGACTTGATGGCAACCCCAAGTCACTCTCCCCTTTTGTCATCAAGGGCAAGGGTTATGCTCCCCCTGAGTGCATGTTGAATTCTCTGATATGTTGAAGTGTGCTGATTATGCTGCCCTGACTGTAAGCAAGGTCTGCAAAAAGATGTTCTTCAAGAAGAACATGACTCCATACATCATAAATGACCTTCCTATCACCAAAGACTCATACATACATCCATCTCCCAACCAAGTGGGGATATACCAAGATTGACTTATCCACCCAAGTGGGGATACACCAAAAGTTTATACATGGTAAAACAAGAACATTACATCATCCATCCCAGGCATAGTGAGGAAACAAAATAGGTCATTACATGACCTTGATAATAAAAGATATACATGACATAGAGACATAATATCTAAAACAAGACTCTGATAATCATCAACAACTATCATCAGTAGCATCTGTCAATCACCATCCAGACCAACAACCACAATCTCCTTCTGTACCTGTTCTACCTTAAAAAAAAACAATTGTGAAAGTGTACTCAGATCTTCTAAGATAATGCCAACAATGCATTATTAGAAGTATATGCTCCTCTTGAACCTGTGCCAAATGATCACTGTCAGACCCATGTCAAACTATTTTCATCCTGAGTCTGTCCCACTAATATTCTTCAAACCAACATATACACAAGTGTATCCACATCAACCGGCGTATGTATGCGAATACGCTTCATGAAACACGCGTACAACCACTATTTTCTGAAACAGATAAACGTCAACAGCAAGATGATCCTTCAACTACTCCCAACTTATGTCTGAGGTATTCAAATGTCTCTCTAGGTAGTGGTTTGGTGAATATATCAGCAACCTGTTCTTTGGAGGGAACATACTCCAATTTGACCTTTTGTTCAAGCACTTTTTCCCAGAGAAAATGATATTTGATAGGTATATGCTTGGTCTTGGAATGCATGACGGGATTCTTTGAAATACTAATTGCACTTGTATTATCACATAGAATGGAGATGGGTGGAGTACATGTGATCTGAATGTCTTGCAATGTTTGCATCATCCAAGGGAGTTGTGTGTAACAAGATGCAACTGCCACATATTCTGCTTCAGTTGTAGATAATGCAATTGAACTATAGGTTTTAAACCCACACAGAAATTACCTGCATACGAATTCTAAAACAAAGGAAATAAACAATGCGAGAGCATAACACATAAAATGCATATACATAGAGATTTTCCCCTGGATCCCAAAACCAAGACTACCAACTTGATTTTTCATTATGTTCCTTTCAATGTTACAATACATATTTATACATGTTGAA
>APFE030357772.1:747-12735 GCA_000404065.3 Pinus taeda | reverse complement strand
GGGCTGCCCAGTGGGCAAGCACATAGAACTGCTCCTTGCCGCGGCTCCCTTCACCCTTCTTCACACCTTAGCTTGTAGATGAGAGCGACTTGCATTCGTTGCAATGTCAATCCACATCGCAAACACTTATATGCAACTTCGTGTGGAGGTCGCCCCATGGCCGACATCTCCACCAACACCTTTACAATGGAACGAAGCCCCTCCACAAGGTCGGCTTGGCCATCCTTCTAACACGCTCCAACATGCCATATAAACCCATGGAACGCCATTACATCCGCACATGTGCCTGCCCTTGTCGCTCCACGCACCATCGCATGTGTTAACCGCATCGCACGGAGGTAAGAACGCGCGCCCGGCTGCCCAATGACTGCAGGATGTTACATCCTCCCCCACTTGAAATCATTGTCGCCCTCGACAATCCCGACCGCCGCAGTATCTTCTGTTCATACTTCGCAATCTTCTTCTTCTATCTCCAAAGTGAGTTCTTCGATTCCCAGCTCTCCTCTTCCGATGCATTCTTCCATCTGACAAGATACTCCCGTTTCATGTGGCAACCAATCTCTGTAGTTATGAAGCTCAAAATCTTGTCCAACTCCAATCCTGGTTTGTCCACAATCCCAGCTGGTCCTCTCGGTGGTTCAGCTCTCTCTTGATGATCAGCATCTCTTCAACTGACTAATGTGAAAAACTGGATGCTTCATGTGCATATGGTGCGGAAGCTCCAACGCATAAGCAACTTCCTCCACTCTCTTCTTCACGTGGAATGGTCCCTCATACTTCCGTGTCAGTTTGCTTGCAGTCCCCTTAGCTGGCTGAAACTGCTCCCCGGTAATCCTGAGAAACACCATATCTCCCACACTGAAGTGCACATCTTGTCTTCCTCGATCAACGCATTTCTTCATTCTCCTTGCAGCATCGTGCAAGCGCAACCGTGCCAACTGCAAGGTCTCTTCCCAAGCCTTTATGAACTTCTTCGCATGAGGACTCCTCAAAAAACCTCCTGTCACTACGGTATGCGGTGCAACCGACATCTGTCCATTCACCAACTCAAATGGACTGTACCCTGTCGCAGAACTCTTTTGAACATTGTAGCTAAACTAAGCAATGTCCAAGAGTTCAGACCAATTCTTCTGATTAGCCGTCGCATAATGTCGCAAGTCGTCCTCCAACAATGCGTTGATTCTCTCGGTCTGTCCATCTATCTGCGGATGGTAACTTGAACTCATCAACAACTCTGTCCCGACTAGGTTGAACAATGTGGTCCAAAATCTGCCTGTAAAACGTAGATCTCTATCCAACACAATGCTCAATGGCATTCCCCAATACTTCACTATGTTCTTAAAGAACAACTCCGCAGTCCGCTCGGCTCCACAAGGCATCTTTGTAGGAACAAAGACAACATACTTGGAAAAACAATCAACCACGACCATAATCCCATTATACCCTTGAACCTGTGGTAACTGAGTGATGAAGTCCATCGAGACACTCATCCATGGCCTCTTAGGAATTGGTAAAGGGTGCAACAATCCTCCTTGTCTCTAAGTATCCAATTTTTCCTGCTGACAAATGATGCATGTATGTACATACTCCTCCACATCCTCTCGCATCTTCTCCCAAAAGAATCCTCTCTCCAACAATGTCAAAGAACGACGCTGCCCTGGGTGGCCAGCGCACGGAGAATCATAGCACTCCTTCAAAAGGTGCCTCCTAAGTCCATATGACTTTGGAACATAGAGTCGATTTCCAAAGAACAAGAACCCGTCCTGTAGAAAGAAATTTCGTGTCTTCCCCTCCTTTATCTGCTTCACTATATTCTGTGCCAAAGTATCAGTTTCAACACTTCCCTTGAGTTTATTTTGCATCTCTTCTGACATCTGAACCCGACTTCTACTCCTTGCTGCCTGGTCTTCACCCTCCAATGTTGCAAGTTGTCCCTTCCTGCTAAGGGCATCTACTAGTGCATTGTGTCTACCCAGTCTATACTCAATAGACATGTCGAATTCTGCCAAGAAGTCCTGCCAACGAGCTTGCTTCGCAGAAAGCTTCGGTTGTGATGCAAAATAACTTGTTGCAACGTTGTCAGTCTTGACAACAAACGGCTTCCCAATCAGGTAATGCCTCCACACATGAACACAGTGGATGATCGCAGTCATCTTTTTCTCATGAACCGGATATCTTCGTTCTCTATCCTACAACTTCCGACTCTCATACGCCACCGAATGCCCATCCTACATAAGAACCCCTCCTATGGAAAAATCTGAAGCATCAGTGTGTACCTCAAATGGTCTCCCGAAGTCAGGCAACTTTAGTATCAGTGCTGTAACCATCCTCCTCTTCAAGTCATCAAATGCCTTTTGACATTTATCTGTCCAACACCACCTCTTCTCTTTCTTTAATAAGTCTGTCAGTGCCAATGTCAGCTTGGAGTACCCTTCTACAAACTTCCATTAGTAGTTGGTCATGCCCAAGAACACCCTCATCTCATGGACATTCTTCGGTTCAACCCAGTTCTCGATCACCTTCACTCTGCTCAGCTCCATCCGAATGTACCCTTGACCAACAATATGTCCAAGGAACGGAATCTTGGTCTGAGTGAACACACACTTAGACTTCTTCAAGAACAACTGATTTGCCCTCAGTGCCTCGAACACCATCGCCAAGTGCTTCTTATGATCCCCCATGTTGTCACTGTACACCACTATATCGTCTAAGTACACTACTACGAATGAATCCAAGTATGGTCGTAGGACATCATTCATCAAAGTGAAAAACGTAGCAGGAGCATTGCACAACCCGAACGGCATAAAAAGGAACTCAAAGCTACCATACCTTGTTACTATCACGGTCTCCTTCTCGTCTACTTCAGCTATCCGCACCTGATAATACCCATGCCTCAAGTCTAGCTTGGAAAACACTCTGGCTTTCGCAAGCTTTTCAAAGAAATCAGTAGCCAATGGCAAAGGACACCTGTTCCTTACCATCTACTTGTTCAATGCACGGTAATCACAGCACATCCGTAACTCATTCAAATGCTTCTTCCGCTGGAACAATACCGGAGCTCCATAAGGGGACCTTGAAGGTCTAATGAAACCTGCATCAGCTAACTCCTTTAGCTGTCGTTTCAATTCCTCCAACTTAGGCCCTCACAATCGATAAGGTGCTTTAGCCAGGCGTTGCTTCCCTGGTTCAAGCTCAATGCTATGGTCCACTGCACGCCTTAGTGGAAGCTTCTTCAGCAGCTCATCAGGCATCAAATCCACATACTTGGTCAACACTTCAGAAATCTTGGCTGGAACAGGCGTCCCCACTCCATCACCTTCGACTCCCTTGAACATCACCACATATGTCTCCATATCTGATTCCTTCATAGCCTTCTCCAAAATCAGTGCAGAAACGTGTTGCACCTTGACTTCCCTCCTTTTCCTATGAGTGGGAAAAGTCCAAGTTTGTGACTGTCCAACTAGCACCACCTCATCACAGAAGGGGACAGCAATAGCCCTGTTTCCCTTCAAGAAATCCTGTTCGAGTATCATATCAAAGTCGTTCATCTCCATCACCGTGAAGTCCAACTGACCCTTCTAGTCTTTTATCTGCACCGGCACTTCTATGCCAAACCCGCCACCTTAGCTCTAGAGTTCACTGCCTTGAATTCCATATTCGATGGGAAGATCATCAGTCCAACCTCTTTTTCTAACCGTGTCATCATAAAGTTATGTGTGGCCCCTGTGTCCACCAGAGCTTGAATGGTCTTGCCACGGACCATCAAGTCCACTAAACCCAGACTGTTCATCCATGATTTCTCCATAACGTTTCCCTGCATACATGTCTGTTCTTTGCATTCATCATCAAGCAATGGCTTCACCACCTGTGAACCTGCTCTGATACCACCTGTCATGCCCCAATTCTTTTTGCGGTAAATTGGCCGAGTGCAGCACCGCCTAAGTAACCAACATCTTTCATTGTTATTTTACTTTATGAACTATGCCTTCAACATTCATTATAAACATGAATAACATCATAATGTGCGGAAACCATTATAATAAAGACATGATAAAACAACAGCTTGAACACAACCACATGCAAGAGAACTCCTTTTATTATATATATGAGAATTTGTACAATGACCAGGAGCTGGGCTCAACCGACGTTTTACCCAAGTCGAGCGCCCACCCATGCAAGAGCGCACAGTGGTCTCACCCAAGACTTAACCAAATTTACAACATATAACAATACAATTTCATTTGCCAACGGGCGGGTGCCCCCGTGCACGACCCACGCCCAACACAATCCAACTCACATCAACAACAACGGCAGGTAGGCGCCCTAGCGCACCCTCCACCTGTGCCTTAACCACAAACGACTTCGTGCCAAATCCATGTGGGCTGCCCGGCGGGTGGGCGCATAGAACTGTGCCTTGCCGCGGCTCCCTTCACCCTTCTTCACACCTTAGCTCGTAGATGAGAGCGACTTGCGTTCGTTGCAATGTCAATCCACATCGCAAACACTTATATGCAACTTCCTGTGGAGGTCGCCCCATGGCCGACCTCTCCACCAACGCGTTTACAATGGAACAAAGCCCCTCCACAAGGTCGACTTGCCCATCTTTCTAACACACTCCAACATGCCATATAAACCCATGGAATGCCATTACATCTACACATGTGCCTGCCCTTGTCGCTCCACGCACCATCGCATGTGTTAACTGCATCGCACAGAGGTAAGAATGCGCAACTGGCTGCCTGATGACTCCAGGACGTTACACAAACAAACATGTGAACGTAAGCATTGTGTCGTTGCTCTGATAATCGTCAAGCGTTACCTTCTGATTAGAGTAAACCACAGTAAAAGCTAATGCCGATGAATAACATGCCTGGCTATATATAACGATACAACTTGAGGTAGTTATAGATAGTGCCCAGAGAGATAGAAAGACCATCTTCTAGATATAGCAGAAGGAAGTTAGTATTTTTATTCAGATACTAGTATTAAAACAAGAACTAAATGCAGCAATGCGGGCGATTCACAGTGCTCGTGGGGATAACTATGTTGTTGAAGAGCCACTTCAACATTCCCATTTCCATTTTCGTTCTGATTATGATGACGACAATGTCATCCGTGAATGCTGCGGGGTTTATTGATGGCTTTTTGGTTCCACACAATCAAGCAAGAAATACGGTGGGCGTTGGTCCTCTTCAATGGGATTGCAAACTTGCAAATTATGTGCGCAATTATGCAAGATAGAGAAGGGGCCACTGCCTCCTACAACATTTGGACAGCCCCTTCGGAGAGAACATATTCCGGGGAAGTGGCCATGGTTGAACCCCTTCGCAGGAAGTGGTTGCATGGATAGATGAGAAGAAATGGTTTGACTATGCCAAGAATATTTGCACTGGACCTGATTGCACTCACTACACTCAGGTTGTACGGAGAACTATCGCCAATGTTGGTTGCGCCAAGATTATATGCAATTCACACGATACTTCCATAACCTGCAATTATGATCCACTAGGGAACTACATAGCAGCCAGGCATTACTGAAATTTACATGCGCGAGTATATGTTTAAATATGAACACCCAACATTCAACATTCTTCCTCCTATTGGTTCATGTACTTACAAAAGATATTGTATTCTTGCAATATGAATATTTTTTTGCACTTGTAATAAGTACAACCATTTTATTTTTTTTTTTTGTTTTTTTTTTTGTGGGTAAAATAGTGTTATAATCAATATAGTTTAATTTCTTTGAAATATGGTGGCAATTAATATAATTGTTATACCTAATCGTGATAGCTAAGATATTCAACTTAAAATTTGAGCAAGACAATTTTAAACAGGGATCCAATGTCAAAAATCACAATTTAAAGTAAAAAACAACACTACTCCATAAAGTAAAAAAATTCTCAACCAAAATTTTGAGAAATCAAATAAAAACAAATTTTGAATGTTTGATATATTCACTACTAGTAAAGACTTAATGCACAATATTTTTGGAGCGGGGTTGGTTGCAAAATATTATTGAAATAAAATTAAACATATGTAGGTCCAAAGAAAAAACCGGCTAGTAAACTTAGCTCAAAAAATTCTTGGCTACTATAGCCTTCGTAAGAAGAGGATAAGAACCTATTTGTAAATGGATATTATGCACCTATGACGCAATAGGGTTTAAGGGTAAGATTTCAACATTTGGAAACAAAAATAAAAAGTGATGGGAAATATAACAATCCTCTCAAAAAATCGTCCAAACTTACATATAAATCATTAGGTTTTAAGGGTAAGACTTCAACATTTGGAAACAAAAATAAAAAGTGGTGGAAAATATAACAATCCTCTCAACTAATCATCCAACCTTACATATAAATCATGTATGAGTCTTCACTAGGTATCCACCTAGTGATTAGCTTACCAATCCCATCATTGTCACCCAATGGAAGGCTGTAACATCCCTCCCTTAATCATAAATAATAAATAATAAGAACTAAAAAAATAATACAAAATAATATAATAATAAAATAATAAAATAATAATGAATAAAAATAAAACATAACAATAGTAATAACCAAAATAACAAATAATAATAATAAAAAAAAAAAATAGTAATAACCAAAATAACAAATATAAAAAATAGTAATAACCATAATAAAAGAAGGAAATTATCCAAAAAGAAGGAAAGAGAGCTAAAAAAATCAAAGGAAAGTAAAGAAAAAGCAGCATGCAGAGACATGGAGGGGTGCATGTGGTTCCCCTTCTGATATGTTGTTCTATTTAATGATCGAGGAGGAAGATGGGAAGGGTGCGATGATTCCGAGGTTCGATCATTCTGAGGTTCCATATTCATTCTCTTGGGAGAATGCTGAGACTTAGGAATATTGGCAGTAGTTGTTGATTGAGGGCTCGGGGGTGGCCATTTGTAGCAGAATCCTGCACAATTGAGCCTACGGTTGGGAGGAGAGTCGTCCCCAAATCTTGTGGTACAGGTATAATTTCATTGAAGAATTGTTTCCCTTTTTGATATTAATTTTAGTTCTACTTGTGCTGTTACATATGGTATCAGAGCCAAGTTTAATCCTTAGAGCCTATGGGCCTCTGGAAATTTTCTTTGTTGGAATTTTTAACTTGACTGATTTTTAAGTTACATGTTGATTACTTCGAGGAGGCGACATATTTTTGTGAATTGGTAAATTATTCAATTTTCAGTATATTTAAGCTAGTCACTTTGTTTTCAGTATTTCTTCCTTATTTCTAATGCTGATCTGCTGGAAACTTCAAGAGTTGTCAGGATTGGCCTCGGTAATGCCTGCAGGAATGAAACGTATTTACCTGTTTTTGTTGGTTCTTTGTGTAAGGGCTTAAATATTACACGAATTTGATGTGTTGGGCATTTTCTTCTGCTTGGATTTGATTGCTCTAATGTACACATATTGACTTGAATTTAGTTTTTTGTGTAAGATTGAAATCGGATCTAAATTTTATTTTCTTTAAGATCAACCGGCTTCATGTTAGATTAGTTGGAATATATACATGACAAATTTTAAGGCCGTTTAGTCTTTCTGCAAATATGCAGAGATATGTAAAGTGGGACGGTACACGTCATTTTTTTTACTAGGTAGGGTTGATCTACATATTTGGAATCGATTTATAACTGTGATCTACGTATTTAACTGTGCCGAAATCCTCCGTTATAAGTTTCAAGTTTTCTTTACATTATAATTTTTAATTTTTGGTTAGATTATAAATTTAAATGGTTAAAATTCTGTTTTTGGACAGAAATTTTGTTATATATTTTTATTTTTATTAGATCATAAAATTTAATGGTGTAAAATGTGTTATTCATATTTAAAATACATTTGGTTTTGTAAATTACTTAATTAGTTAAAAAAATTACAGCAAGAGAAATGAGATCTTGGTTGACCCGACTCAACGATGTCATCAAAGTAGCATAGCTGTAGCATCCGCTCTCGGATCTCATTTCTTTTAACACTTAAAAATAGTTTTGGAGTAACACTAATATGTGATTTGGTCTAAATTCAAATTGTATGTGCTTGAAGCTATAATGTCAAAAATAGTTTACAAAATATCAAGCCAAATACTCTTGTTACGTAATGGCTACCAATCATAACTCCACAACAAATAGTTGTCCTGTTTTTCTCTTCTTTTTATGTTTTGGGCATAAAAATTATAATTTTTATATAAACATCGACAGTCTAGACTCTTGAATGCCTCTATCCAGCATACTATATAGCACAGCTATTTAGAGTGGAACCTTTGGTGTTGGACTTTCATCAAACACTTTGCCTGTAATGTCCCTCTTTTACTGTTGATGAATTTTCTGAGTATGCTGAAGGTTTCTTGCTGAATTTGTTGTGTTTTTAGTACTTACTTTGTTGATGTAAGTTTGTGGTATTGCATGCATAATTTTTTTATGACAAATAACAAGCTGGAAAAATCACTGAAGCTTGCAAAATAAGAAATTAGGTGAATCCGTCAGAAACCTCTCCAGTCTTCGAATTGATTTATTTGCTTGTTAACTTTTTTTCATATATAAAATGGTAATTATGTTACAGGGGCCAATTATTGTATGATTTATGCATTTTGTTTTTGTTGCAATGTGATATTTCCATCTGGTATTAACATTGTGTTGTTAATTTCGTAGCCGAGGGTTCATAGAAACCGATTTCTAAGATATTGGGCAGTAATGCCAAGCATATGAGGTAGTGTTTCTGACGCATTATGGTTGCTAGGGTAATGTATGTTGGAATTTTGTTTTATGCATAAGGGTTGCAGGGTTAGATTACCAAATTACTTGTAACGAAGCAAGTAGAGCACGATATATGATTAAATATTGCATAAATTAATATGAACGGATTGAAGAATGGTTTTCTCTTAGGTTCAGTTAATTGGACTCATTCTTAGATGAATTTGTGTTGGGATTTAGTTTATGGCAGTGGTTTTTCTGCTTAAGTTCTAGTTGGGGTTATCTACATATAAAAGGAACAATTAGTTGATTTTTATTTTTAATAACAAAGACTCATGCAGGCTGCATGCATGCTGGTAAGCTCTATGTATAACTTATTCTACAACTGCAGAATATCCACCTTTTGTATTAGGAGCATTTAATCTAAGGTGTAAAGGTTAGGTGTTAGTGTTTCAACAATCTAGTATTTAGTTAGTTGCCTAATAATTTTCGAGTTTGTAGAAGCACAGTACATCATGCCTACCTTCATTCCATTTGAGGTGGTTCGCGTATTTGGAAATACAAATTAAATTAAAATGTCCTCTTACATCCTCTTACATACATCCAGTCCAGGATTATAAAAAGCCATCTTTATTTTGATTATAGATTTAGAGAATATTTCAAAATATAATTGACATAAATAAATTCAAAACAATTTCACTATATACATCTATAATGAAATTTTAGGATTTCTAGTTTTTACTGCATACTCTCAGTCAAGGATTACTAATTTGGAATTTATGGATTTCTGGTTTTCACAACATACTATCAGTTAAGGATTACTAATTTTATCAGTTAAGGATTACTAATTCTATAATATTCACTCCTGGTTCATATTTCTCTTTATGTCATTTTTATTTTGATTATAGATTTTAAATTAGATCACAAAACATGTAGACTGTAGTTGGTCTCGCCATCATGAGATTGCCAATCAGATTGAATATGCGGTAATCTTTCTGGAAAAGCATGGGCCTTACAAGGACCAAGGCGAACATGATATCAAGTTTCAAATTGTTGAATACTCTGCGCCACAACTTCCCCATCACAAGCTTCAGCGGAAGAAAAATAAAAATGAATAGTGCATTCATTTTTTCCAATTTGGGGTGGCGGGGTTTAATAGGCAGAGTTAGAATTTGCAAAATTCGAAGGTTAAACAATTGGGTTTTTGAATTTGCAGAATTCAGTAGTTAAACAATTACCTTTCATAATTAGGTTCCATAAGATCTCATTAACACTTCGTAATACTACAGAATCATTTTGTGCCAGAGATCTTCGATCCCATTATTGCCACTTTATATTCTTAAATGCAACTGATGATAGTTTGAAGCTGCAGGCATATTCTTGACTACATCTTTATTTATAGATTAATTGATATTGATATGAGCATGTATATTGACTTTGAACATGGCCAGTTAATATTATTGGTTCAACTTATCATGTCTATCGGTTCTGAGCATACCCAGATAGCATATTTGATTCAAACCTGGCATGTTTATTGATTTTGTACATACCCATATCATCTTTGTTTATGCAATCATGGTATGTTTGTTATTGATTCCGAACATACCACATTGAAACTTGCCATATATATTGATTCTTTGTGTATTGAATTGAATATTGGATTGAAATATTGCTTTATAGAAAACCCAATGGGTGATTTTATCAAATTTTGTTGTTACGTATTAGACTCTGAACCTTACATAATTGTCACTTTGGATTCAGAAGCAATGGAGAATCCATCTACTGCTCCTTTTAGAGGAATTCTAAGAGACGTTAGAGGAAGGCTCCCCTGTTACAAACAAGATTGGGTCCAAGGACTCAATACAGGAATCAGGTCAAATTACGAGTTTTTTTTATTTAGCTTTTTCAAACATTTGTATATGTGATGATCTTGGTGGATCATAAGCCTACAGGGCTTTTAGCATCGTTGGTATATTACCCATAAAAGAAAGATTAGCCGGACATCTCAGAACTTTGTTTTCTTCATGTTATAGATCTCAAGCTTTCTCTGTAATATTGAGTGTTTTGGTATCTGTATTCATTTTCATTCATGGCAGAGTTTTGGGGCCAACCACCTACATGTTCTTTGCTTCGGCTCTTCCTGTTATATCATTTGGGGAACAACTTGATAGAGCCACGGGTAATTTTTAGTTTTCTTTATTGGCTTCAGTAGCAATCTTAAATCTAATTTCTTCTCTGATAAATATATCTAAACGTTCTACTAAGCCTATGGTATTGTTAGATGGAACCTCAACTACTATTCAAACACTGGTCCCTACTGCTATTTGTGGAATCCTACACGCTATTTTTAGCGGACAGCCCCTGCTAATTCATGGAGTTGCAGAACCCACTGTCCTCATGTATCCATACATGTATAATTTTGCAAAAGGCAGAGATGATTTGGGACATAAGCTGTTTCTGGTATGGGCAGGAATCTCCTCCCCACTTAACTATTAGACTACATCTTTGTATTACTCTCGTCTCATTAAAAGATAGCCTTGGTATTACTCTCTTGTCTCATTAAAAGATAGCCTCACATTGGCATTTGAAAATCTTAAAGGGTTGCTGATCTAACCATATGATTATCACTTTGAAATAATCTGGCAAGTTCGTTAACAACACTATTTCTTTTCTTTTAAAAATATACAAGTGGGTATTGACATAAAGCATATCAGAATTCTTGTTTTTAGTAGCTTGTCACCAAGGACTTATCAAATTGCTTACAGTTTATAGTTCAGCTTGAAAGATCTCTTCAGAAATTGGCCATCTAGGTGTTCCTAATTTTGCACTAAGGCTGAAAGCCTTTTTGTTTTATTGGCATTAAAAGTGTTAAGTAACTGAGGGACTTGTTGATTTAAACGAATATATCTATTTTTTTTTGGCATCTTTTCATTGGTATATCTTGAAGGTTCCTCGCTGTATAAGAGCATTTATATGCTTGCTGAGCAATAACTGTTTGCATTAGATAAGAGATATATTGTTGGACAAGTTTGGTATAATTCTAACACATTATTGAAAGATAACTTTATATTGGCACTCAAGGAGATTTGAAGGTCTTCTTGATTATGTTAGACATCTCCTAAGTTGAATGATAATTGGGATTTTCTTACTTGAATAAGAAACATTGGTTGCATTTTCTATTATCATTGTTATCTTGAGCACCTTGGGAAAGCATTTGTCTTGTTTTGCATGACTTGAAAAGTTAAGGGCATTGAGTAATCTTGTTACATTGCAAAAAAAAAAAAAAAAAAAAA
>APFE030357771.1:35161-56305 GCA_000404065.3 Pinus taeda | reverse complement strand
GATTGGTCCATGAATTCTATTTAAAGCACATGGAGGGTCATTTGTAGGTTAACCGTGCATGAGAGAAGCTTATGTAAATTTTCATTCTTTTATTATAAATTGCCTGTAGTAGCCACGTTGGCTCAGGCCGTGGACTGTTTCCCTCTTTGAGGGTTTTAACCACGTCAAAATACTGGTGTATTGATCTGTGATCTGTTTGTGAGCGGTGTCCTTTTGGTGTTCTGTCCGAGGAACTTACCCTGTAAATTCCTACACCTGCAAGAGTAAAGACATAACCTATAGTAGATATTCTTTTGTCCAAATCACCTGCATAGTCAGCATCTACATATCCGCAGACTGATCCTTCACTACCATTAAAGATGATGCAATGGTCACTTGTGCCTCTTAGATATCGAAGCACTCATTTCACTGCTTGCCAATGTTCTTTACCTAGATTTGCAATGAACCTGCTGACAACTCCAACTGCATGTGAAATGTCAGGTCTTGTAGATACCATCGTATACATTAAGTTTCCTACCGCATTTGCATATGGTACATGAGACATATACTGCTTTTCTTCATCAGCGCTAAGACTTAAAACCGAAGAAAGCTTAAAATGGGAAGCTAGTGGAATATTAACAGGTTTCACATTGTTCATAGAGAAATTTTCAAGTATTTTCTCCACATACTTCTGCTGTGATAACCAAAGATTACCATTTTTCCTATCTCTGTGTATCTCCATGCCCAAGATATGTTTTGCTGCTCCAAGATCCTTCATATCAAACGTCCTAGAGAGTTGAGCCTTTAAACTGTTGATCTCTTCCATGCTTTTGCTTGCAATAAGCATATCGTCAACATACAAAGCTAAGATAATGAATATGCCATTGAAGCTTTTGAAGTATACACAATGATCATACTCATTTCTTACAATGTTCTGGCTCACCATGAAGGAATCAAACTTCTTGTACCATTGTTTGGGAGACTGCCTCAGACCATACAATGATTTCCTGAGCTTGCAAACTAATCTTCTGCTGCGACCTCGTACAAAACCTTCTGGTTGTTCCATATATATCTCTTCATTCAAATCACCATGTAGAAAAGTTTTTTTAACATCTAACTGTTCTAACTCAAGATTAAGCAACGTAGTTAGTGCCAACACAGTAAGAATAGAAACAAGTTTTACAACTGGAGAAAAAATCTCATGAAAGTATATACCTTCAACTTGAGAATACCCTTTTGCTACCAGTCTCGCCTATACCTTTCGATACTTCCATCAACTTTCCGTTTCAGCTTGAACACCAATTTGCATCCAACAACACTTCTCCCTTCAGGAAGCTCTACAAGATCCTAGGTATTGTTTTTGGCTAAGGAGTCCATTTCTTCTTCCATAGCCACTTTCCATTTTTCGCTATCTGTATCATCTACTGCTTCCTGATAACAAGAAGATTCCCCATCTTCAGTAATCAAAGCAAGAGATAAAGCAGAATCTTCATACCTTTTTGGAATTTTCGTTTCCCTTGTAGACCTTCTTAGAGAAACTGGTTGCTGAACTGGTTCAAAAACTTGCACTGGTTCAGAAGCTTCAACAACTTCCTTTGTGTCTTCAACACCTTTTTCTCCAGAGGTTTCTCCTTCCTTTTAGCTGTCACCGAAAATTCTAGCCTCCAACTGAACTCTTTAATTTGGCGACACCTGTTCCTGTTCAATTCTTTCAACAGTTGATTTTAAAAGAGAGGATTCATCAAATGTTACATCTCTACTAATGACTATTTTCCGTAATGTAGGATCCCACAACCTATATCCTTTCACTGCATAGTCATACCCAACAAAGACATAACATTTTGACTTTAGATCTAATTTTGAACGCTGTTTTTTCGAAATGAGAGAATAAGCATCATAGCCAAATATTCTCAAATGTGAATAATCACAAGACTGACCCGTCCAAACTTCTTCAGGAATTTTACAATCAATTGCTACTGGAGGTGATCTGTTAACTAAATAACAAGCAGTAGATACTGCTTCTGCCCACAACTCCTTTTGCAAGTTAGCATTGCTAATCATGCTTCTGGCTCTTTCCATAAGAGTCCGATTCATACGCTCAGCAACACCATTTTGCTCAGGAGTATAAACAACAGTTTTGTGTCTAACAATTCCCTCATCCGTACAGTATTGTTCAAATTAACCTGAAGTGAACTCACCACCATTATCAGTTCTTAAGCATTTAATAGATTTTCCTCTTCTTTTCTCTACCATTACTTTAAATTTTTTAAAGACATTCAATACATCAGCTTTCCTTTTTAGCATATAGATCCAAACTTTCCGGGAGTAATAATTAATAAATGTTAAAAAATACAGCGCACCTCCATATGACATAACAGGGGAAGGCCCCCACAGATCAGAATGAATATAGTCTAAAACATCTTTACTATTATGATTTCCAATTTTAAACCTCTGTTTACACTGTTTTCCATACACACAATGTTTACAGAAATCTAAATTCAAGGATTTCAGACCGGGAAGAGATTACGTTTCATCAATATCTGAAGACCTTTCTCGCTCATATGACCCAATCGTTGATGCCATAGACCAGTGCCTGCCTCTTCCTTTTCTGACACAACCGCTGCTTCACCGATATGAGTACTTCCTTTTAACCTGTAAAGATTTCTGACCTTCTCTGCCTTCATAACCACAAGTGCTCCTTTAAAGACTTTCAAGACGCCATCCTGACCTGTAAACTTATATCCATCTGAATCCAAAACTCCCAAAGAAATCAAATTTTTCTTCAAATCAAGTACATGTCTAACACTAGTTAATGTTCTAACTGTGTTATCATATATCTTAATCCTGATATCTCCCATCCCAACAGTTTGACATGTCATATTGTTATCCATAAACACAGAACTACCGTTTACATTTTCATACGAGGTAAACCAATTTCTATGTGGGCACATGTGATGCGAAGCACCAGAGTCTAACAACCAGCTATCTAAACCCTGAGAGATATTACATTCAGGTGATGTTTCATCTATCATACACAATTCTTTAACAGATAAAACTTCGTCTATCATACCTGAATCGACCTGATTCGCTTCGTTCTTCAGGTTTTCAGATTCCTTTCATTTCCAACAGTCCTTCTTCAAGTGTCCAACTTTATTGCAGTTCCAACATTTCGCCTTACAGTTCTTTCCTTTCGATTTCGATTTGGAAGTCCCCCTTGGTTTTTCTCCTCTTTCCTTTGAGCGTCCTTTAGCGACCATGGCTTCTGATGTAGTGGTTTTAGTGCTGGATTTCCTTCGTACTTCTTCAGACAGAAGAGCTCCCACGACTGATTCAAACTTCAAAGAATCAGCAGAGCTGAAGCTGATTGAAGTTACGAAGTGATCCCATGATTCAGGCAGAGAACACAACAAGTTTATGGCTTTATCTTCTTCCTGTATTTTGACTTCCATATATGTTAATTGACATATTAGTGTATTAAAAACATTCAAATGTTCTGCAACGTTTGAACCTTCTTTCATTCGAAGACTGTATAGCTGTCTTTTCAGATAAATTCTGTTGGTCAATGACTTTGTCATATAGAGATTTTCAAGTTTTTCCCACAATCATGACGCCGTAGTCTCTTAAACAATGTTGAAGAGAACTTCATCCGCTAGACATAGCCAGATGGTACTGAGAGCTCGGGCATCCAAGTCCTCCCAGTCTGAAGTATTCATGGTTGCAGGTTTTTTAGTCGCCCCATTCAATGCCTTGTGCAACCCTTGTTGCACAAGCAGATCCCTAACCTTCAGTTTCCAAAGAGCAAAATTGCTCTTTCCGGTGAATTTCTCCACCTCGAATTTCGCATTCGACATCTTGGCCATTTTTCTTTCCTAGAGTTTCAGATTTTCTAGGGTTTTATGTTTCCTTTTTAAAAGAAAACTAAGGTATATATCTCCTTATTTCTCCAAATAGAAAGAACCCTGAAAATTTTTTCTTTCCTTAAAAAAAAAATATGTCTTCTTTTCCTTCTTATTTCACTCACACATTCCTTTATTCTGAATTGAAAGAACTTTACTTTCACAGCTTTCTAAAAAATTTCTGAGACAAAACTTCTTTCAACAGCTTTCTGAAAGAAAGTTTCTGAGACAATATTTCTTAAAAAAAAATACCTGTATTTTCATTTGTTGATCAGGCTCTGGCAGCAGAAAGCAGACTTCCTCTCTGGTTCTATCAGGCAACACGCAAGCAGACTAGCAATGCACAGCACTTGTCTTCACACAGCCAACCGCCAGGCAGCAATGAAAAACGCACAGCACTTGTCTCAGCACTTGTCTTCTTCACGGGCAACAATGAAAAACGCACAGCACTTATCTTCTTCACAGACAGTAATAAAAAAAACGTACATCACTTGTCTCAGCACTTGTCTTCTTCACGAGCAGCAATGAAAAAACGCACAACACTTGTCTCAGCACTGTGGCAGACAGCAACGCTGTCTCTTCTTTAAAAAACGGCTCTGCAAACTTTAACGCACACACAGCAACGCTCAGCACGGTGGCAGACAGCAACGTTGTCTCTTCTTTAAAAAACGGCTCTGCAGACTTCAACGCACAGACAGGCCTTCACCATGCTCCAGCCTGCACAACAGTTCTTCGAAACGCACGCACAGGCAACGGGCAGACAACAGCTCTTCACGCCTTCAGCCAGCACAGCCTCCACACCTTCACGCTCCAAGCCGCACAGGGTGAGTCTTCTCAACGCACGCACAATCTTCTTCACGCCGGCTCCTTCACCTCAGGCCTCTTCACGCAGGCTCTGATACCAATTGTAGAAAAAGACAGATGAAATAATGAAAGAAACAAGAACCCTCGCCAAGATATGAAATTGAATTTGAACTGAATGGATGTATTCAATTATGATTCTCCGCTCTGATTTATTTCATGTGTATTACATTATTTTATATCATGAATATCGTTACATCTATCGTTACATAACCGACTATTCGGTATGCAACCGCCTAATTACAATTTACATACAAAAATTACTAATTTTTTGTCAATACTAACAATATCCACCAAACGTTGGCAGACTGATGAATGGACTGTACAGCTTCCATTTCATGCACCAGGAAGACCTTGAGTGCATCAGAATCATCCCATGGGTTCATGGTCATAGTTTCCTTCACCTGCACTGCTAGTATGGGGGCTTCAACCCAATCTGTGATACCCCTAGGAATAATTTTGTGTGGATCAAACTACCAGGCCTCCCACTGGAATTTTGGATGTGCGGGGTTCTCATGGAGATAGGAAACTCTATTGGACGTTTTGTATATGTCGACACAAAATGCATGTGCCAGTGACAAGTGGTTTGCATGGATCCTTATTGAAATGGGTTTCTCCAGTGGTCTACCTAGACAGATAGACTTGGCATGAAATGATAATATCCACCACCAGCGACTGGATTATTGGTGCATTCCTTTCACATGCATGTTATGCCATCAAACCGGTCATCTATTGGAACATTGCCCAAGGAGGTTTGCTCAAAAGGGTCACCATGGACGCAGAGGAAATGGGCGTCGGGACTACTCTTTGAAGGTGGAACTCGGAACACACAGGTATTGATTACAACTCTGATAAATCTCCAATTAGCAATGAATTTATTTCCTCCCTTGCTCGTATTTCCACTTGTCCTCTCCCTCACTCTATTCCCCCTCTTGGTATCCACTGTAAGAGGCCCACTTCACCTCTCCCGCCACTACCACCTATCTGGGACCAAAACACTACCCCCAAGGCCATGAACCCCTCGGGTGACACTTTGGATATCCCCTTGCATCCTCCTTCCCCTCCCTGTGTCTGCGGTCCGACTCCTTCCCCGTTGATACATTCCTCACCTCGTTCCCCCTCTCGGTCACTGATGGGGATAACCTTTCCCACCCACAATTCAGTGGATAGTGATGTTGAGTTCATGATGGCGAACCCCTCTCTAGATTTGACGTGCCTCATTGTCCAGAAGAGAACCCATGTCCCCCTCACTTATCCATTAGTCTGACTTATGCTCGAGATGTCACCATCCGGAAAAAGGGGAGACGTGGACCTCGAACTAAAAATCCACGGGACTCGGATCGTTTACGTGATATCCCCATCGCCTCTGTTTTCAATCGGGTTCTTAGAGCATTATCGCTTGAATCCACTCCAGTAAAATGAATTGTCTCTCTCTGCACATGCGTGGCCTAGGAGACCACTCCAAACTACTATTCCTCAAGCATCTCTTCCTCTCCACTCGCCCTTTTCTTATTCTGTTACATGAGACCATGACTTCAGCTGAGAAGGTTCTTAAATACTTCTACAACATCTTTCCTACACGACATATGGTTGCAGTTAATTCACGAGGTCATTCTGGCAGTATGGCTGCCCTTTGGGATCCTAGATGGGCTACTATGTCTGCTTATAAATTTTTTGGTGGAATCCTCTTGTCAGGTTACATTCGATGTTTTTCTATTAGATTAAATTTCCTTAATGTGTATGCACCGTATAGTGACAGACTTACGTTTTGGAAACGTATGGATGATTGCGGTATCCTCAAAATTGGGTCTCTTATTCTAGTAGGTGATTTCAATGTTGTAGTATGGAGATGAAAGTGGGGTGTCAAGTGAAAAGCGGACCCTCTCACTGACCATCTCTGCTAATTATTTGAGACCAATCATCTACAGGGCAATAGACCCCTAATATTGTCTCCTACCTAGCATAACGGTCGTGCGGGAGATGACCATATTTCTAAAAGATTGGATTGGTTCTTTTTACAGGAAACCTTGTTGGAGAGGTTGGGCTGTGTTAGAACTTGGGTGGAAAAATCCCTAATCTGATATCACATGCCAATAATATTGCAATGGAAATTGGAGCAGCTATGTCTAGGCATACCCTTTAAATTCAACAGAATTTGGTTGGAGGATGAGAATTTTAATTCACTGATGGAAAATTTTTAGAGGGCTTACCCTCGGGTGGATGGTAAATACCCGATGTTGCACCTGTCTGGTTTACTACAAGCATTAAAAAGTCATGTTAGGGTTTGGGAATGGGAAAAGAAAAGAGCCTTGGCCAGAGAACTGAATTTTATTTTGTGCGAAATCGAACACCTCTACAAATTAGCGGAGAGGGGCACCACATTTGGAAATATTTGGGAATCTCTCAAATCATTAGAAGCAAGAAAGAAGAAAATCCTCTCCCAACAAGAGGCGTCTTGGAGGCTCAAGAGGTGTCCTGAAGGCTTAAGAGCCGAGCCCTTTGGCTGCGGGAAGGCGATAATAACACCAAATTTTTCCATCGATATGCAAACCAAAGGAAAAACCAGAACACCATTTGGAACATCAATACACTAGATGGTATTGTTGCCTACTCTACATTGGATATCCAAAATGAAGTAATTCTACATTTTCATTCCTTATTTCAGAAGCAGCATTGATGCCACATTGATGATCAGTTGTGGGCTTCGGGTGAGTATCCTCTTATGTTTAATGAAGAATTAAATCAAGATGTTTATCGACCGGTCACACATGAAGAAATCCTACTGGTACTGAAAAATTTTGCAAAGGATAAGAGCTTGGATCCGAATGGAGGGACTGTGGAATTTTTCTTAGATTTCTTTGATTTGGCTGGGAAGGACCTAGTTAACATGATGGAGGAATCTCAGACTTTCGGATGTGTCTCGGGAGCTATAAACTCCACTTTCATCGCTTTGATTCCCAAAGTATCTGATACATCAACCTTCTTGGACTATCACCCCATATCACTCTGCAACATAATTTATAAACTCATATCCAAAGTCATTGCCAAGTGAATCAAAGGAACTCTCTCCCACCGTATCTCCATGAAGTAGTTGGGCTTCCTACACAATAGATTGATCCATGATGTTGTAGCTACTGCACAAGAGGTCATACATTCAATACACACCTCGAAGATGTCAGATGTTGTAATGAAGGTGGACCTTTGGAAAGTGTATGACTCTGTGGACTAGTCATTTCTCTGACTTATTCTTTCAAATATAGGTCTATCTACTGATATAATAAAATGGATAGGTCACATCGGCTCACTTTGTGGTTCTAATAAATGGCTATCCCTCCAATTTTTTCTATGTTGGTAGAGGACTCCGACAGGTTTGCTCACTTTCTCCACTATTGGTTATTTTAATGATGGATTGCCTTAGTCTTAAAATTAGAAAGGTGGTTTCAAAGGGCCATTTAAAAGGCATCAGACTAGCGGTAGGCATCAAAATTTCCCACTATTTGTTTGTGGATGACTTTATGGCTTTTGGTATGGCCTCTCGCCAACAATGGAGGCATTTACACAAATTATTGCAACGATTTGGGGATGCATCTGGTATGAAGGCAAATTTAGGTAAATCTTTCATATTATATTTTGCTGGAGACCCGGAAGTAATCAAGGATATCAACAATTTGTTCAATTTTCGAATTGTGCCTTTAGGCGAACGTCTCGCATATCTAGGTTTTCAAATAAAACCCAATAAGTATGATGCCTCAGATTGGCAGTGGCTATTAGATAAGTATAAGAGGTGGATCAATGGGTGGGCACACAAGAGCTTAACTTTGGGTGGTAGATTTATCCTGGTACAAGTTGTTTTGCAATAGATGGTTGTATATTGGGCACACCTATACATCTTGCCTGCATTTGTCATCAACAAGATCAAGCAAATCATGGCTAATTTTATCTGGTCCAGCAGGGAGGGTCACCGAAAATTCCATCCGTGTAAATGGGATAATGTCTCTACTCCTAAGGAGTTGGGGGTTGGGGTATCATCGATACCTGCGTTTTTGGACACACACTCATTCTCAAATCTATGTGGCTGGATTTTTTCATTAATGGTATCTGGAGGGACATTGTTGCCACAAAGTATCCTCATAACAGGGGGATCGAATATTGGATCAGATTGGGTCATATTGGAAATTCTCAGGGATTGTACATTTGGAGATGTTTTCAAAAAGTGGACGAATATTTCTTGTAGTGACTCTATTGGGAATTTGGCAGAGGAAACCATATCATGATAGGCATGGAAAACATAAAAGGGATGGAGGTTGCACATGCCTTGTCAGAAAACTTAATAATTCGTCTCCAGCAACGAGCCTTCTTTTTTTTAGCACAGGTTATTGAAGGTTGGAATGGCCCTGTTTCGGTCTGGAAAAGTGTGGAGTCGCTGGGTTTGTCAAACTCATATGTGGATGAATGGAAGGATTACATTACTCGATTGAGACAGACAGGCCTCGGTAAATATGATGAGGGCGACTCTCTTACCTGGGTGGGGAAGCTTTGTGAAAACAGGATTGAGGTGGTGGATACCTACAGGTACCTATTTCATTTACATCACTCTGATCCCCATCTGTGTTGGTTTTTATTTGTTTGGAAAATTGACGTTCCCACCAAGATCATTGTCTTTAATTGGCTTGTCTAGAAAAACAAAAATCTTAACTGGGAGAATCTTTGTAAGCGAGGCTGGATGGGACCAAGGAGATGTCGCCTATGCAGGAATTCCAAAGAGGATAATGGTCATCTATGTTTAGAGTGTCAGTTCATTACTCATGTATGGTCTAGCATATGCTTTGCTCTAAACATATCCCTCAGGAATTTTGATAGCTTGGATGACTGTTTTTGGTGGTGGATGCATCGGGGTAAAAAGAATAAGGTCATTCCTTTCCTTACCATTTGGGAAATGTGGTGTGCTAGGAATCGACTCATATTTGAAGGGACCCCGGCGGTCCCTTCCGTCATCATTCACAAGATAATAGTCAGTTTTCAAGAAGTAAGGATCTCGTCCGGTGTGATTAAGGATAGATCCCTCAAATCCGCTCCATATGAATTACATTTCCTAGCTGGATATTTCGATGGTGTTGCTCAGAATTTTGTTTGCGGTTGTGGCGCTTGGTTGAGAGTAGATCGATTCCGCCATTATAGACTACAGTAGAATGAGGGACAAGATACAAACATGAGGGCGAAAACTCTAGCCCTATGTGGAATGTTGTGGATTGCTTGGAAACTTTGTATAGATACATTATTTGTGTATGGGGAATCTCAAGTCCTCATCAAGGATATCACAGCAAACCCGAACTTCTCTCCCCCACTTCTCTCAGGATGGATTACTCAGATCAAGCATCTCATGGGTACATTCTATAAGGTTATATTTCAGCATATATATCGTGAGAAGAACCAGGTTGCATATTCGATGTCTAAACAGGGGATGGTTGATTCATTTCGTAACTTCCATTACACATGCATGGAAGGTGGGACAAAGCTGGCTTAGGGATCTTTTCCATTACCTTAGACTTTTTTTGTTGGCGTTATTACCTTATTGCATATATGTTTTTTGCCTGCTTTCAGATGCCACTGTTTACAATATTTTTTGTATGACTATATGGGGATTCTCATCTTATTATTTTCCAGTTATGTTTAGTAGTTATTTGTACCAATTTTTGGTTGATCTTTGCCTAGGATGGTCACCCTGAATATGGAAGGTTTTGGTTTCCATCAGTTTATCTTGACAGATACATTTTTTAATATGTTAGCTCAGTTGTACTCTTTCTTTTTATTTCGAACATATGCACAAATGCATTATATAAACCAACGTTATTTTTCTGAAGTGAAAAAAATAAATTTAAATTAAAATATTATTATATATTATAATCTGCTACCTCTCTTATGGCCTATTTATAGATTTTCTTGGTCCTCACATTTTCTATCTTACTACCCACTCCTCTCTACTTCACTTGTGTATGTAAATTAATTATATACAAAATGAGGGTTTGTTGAGATCCACTAAATGTGGACCAAATCATTCAATTCTTGGAAAATATCCTATCCAAGCCTAGAATCTCTAATTTCTCAACTACTCACTTAAAATAGTGAATTACATGTCCTAAAGAAATAATTTTTCGTTCCTCCAATCAATCTTGATTACATCATATTTAGAAAACTGACCTCTAAATCATATCTTCATAACTTAATTAAATGAAATTAAACTAAGGGAACTCACTCCCTCTAGTAAATGTGATAATACTTTCTAGGTATTGTTGACTTTCAAAAGATGCACCTACATCAAGGAGTATAGGCCACTAAGGAAGTTTTGAGGAAGCAACAACAAACAGGTTTAGAGGGATGGTGAGATCCAAGTGGATCTTCAAGATCAAGCATGTTATGGATAGAAACATAGAGAAATATAAAGCAATATTTGTGGCAAGAGGATCTCCTAAAAGGAGGGAATGGACTATGAAAATTTTGCTCTAGTTTCCAAGTATACTACCATTCAATTTGTTATGTATATTTCCTCGACCATGGGGTGGAAAAAGTAATGTCAATGTGAATAAACCACTCCTCGATGGAGTTATTAAGGAAGAGGTGTACATTGAGCAGCCTAAGTTCATTAAAGATACATGGCAAGGATTCTCATGTATGCAAGATTAGGAAGGTTTTATACAAACTCAAGCAATCATTGAGGGTATGGTAATATAAGATTGATGGATGCATGCTAAGCATGGGCTTCGAGTGAAAAAGATCCCAACTTGTATTTCATACTTGTTGAGGGTGATCTGCTTATCTTGGTATTGTATGTTGATGACCTATTTCTCATGGGTGCAAAGAATTTCATTGTTATCTACAAACAAGATTTGGCTTCAGAGTTTGCAATGAAGGACATCAGCTTGATGGATTTACTTCTTGGTCTTGTACGTGTGGCAGAAACAAACTGATATCTTCCTTGGACAAGGGAAATATGCAGTTGATATTCTGAGGAGATTAAAGGTAGTGGATTGTAAGTTTATGACTGCACCTATGATCACCAATTTGAAGAAGTTAAGCATTATGGATTAAAAGTTGGTGGATCCCATGTTTTCTATGTATTTGATTGGTTCTTTTATGTATTTCGTAGCACTAGGGAAGATATATGTTTTGATGTAAACACCTTGAGTCAGTTCACGGTGGGACCAAGGTCAGTGCATTGGATTGTAGTGAAGTATGTACTTAGATACGTGTGTGGTATAGTGGAGTATGTGATGAAATATGTTGGGAGTGATGCAGTGAAGCTATAGGGGTATACAAACTCATATTTTTTTGAGAGTACAGTGCATAGGAAAAGCACCTCAGGATGTTACTTCAATGTGAGATCAATAGTAATTTCATGGTATAGCAAGAACTAGGCTTATGTGGCACTTAGTTTAGCAGGGTCAAAGTATATGGCAACAAGTTTGGCGATTTGTGAGGTTATTTGGCTCTGTAAGTTACTTGTTCAACTATTCGGTTAGATGTTGGAGCCTATATTGATTCATTGTGATAATCAAAGATGCATCAAACTTTCTAAGAATCCAATATTTCATGATAGGGCCAAGAATATTGAGATCAAGTAACACTTCAACAATGAAAAGATCCATATAGGTGCAATGGAGCTTCAGTATATCTGCATAGGTGAGTCAATTACAGATATTTTGACCAAGCCCTTAATAAAAGGAAAGTTTGTCTTATACAAAGATAAGCTAGGGATGGTGCAAAATATCCTCCATGCTAAGAGGGAGTGTTGAAATTTAGCAAGGGACAAGTGCTTCTACATAGGCTAGGTGTCAAGCACGCAGGAGTCATCTAAAGCCTCACTTAGGAAAATTACTTGAGTAAGTTCCTTTTCATAATTTTCCTAAGTCTAACTTAGGGAAAGCACGTTAATTGAAGTCAATAAATAAATGTTGACTATTGAGCTAGGAAATTTTAAGGAAATGTAAGTTAATTACCTTAGTGACTTAGGCTTAATCTTAATCAATGATCTCAAGTGAGGTGAGATCTAGTCTCAACTTGCATCAATCGTTTTGAAGATTAGGGTTATAGGTTTAGCTCAATAAACAATTATATAAAGTAGCCTAAGGAGAGAAGAAGACAGTTTTGAGAAAAGCATTTCTCAATGAGTGTGAGCCACTTATTATGAAAACACGTGTTGAGGAAAAGAGGAATAGTAGTAAAGGAAAATAAGAGCCTAGCGGCTAAAGATAGATCTGACTGTATTTTTTAACGATGACCCAAAGTGAGTTTTCGAGGTCAAGAATTACAATCAGGACTCATGTGAGGACTGAACATGCCACATAGGACAAACCCATTGTATGTTGAGTGTTGTATAGGATGTGCAGTTGAGTTCATCTTCTACCCAAAATTCATACAACATGATGCAACTATAACTTTCCACAATTTGGAGTTTTTTTGGGGCTGAGCTCAGCTAAGTTTAATTGTTGCAAATTTCGTATTTCCTATATATTTTTCCCAATTAGGGAACCCCCATTATTCTAATAAATAAAATGTGGCTTATTGAAGAGTAAATTTTTGTGTCTGAAAATTATTTCCTTTGTTTGCTTCCACTGAAATATTCTGAATTAAAATTATAATATATTTCTTATTCAATATATTCATATTTAATTTTTTCTAGGTTAATAATCTAGTAGGAATATTAAATCAGATCGGGGAAATAGAAGTTTAACATGCAATGTGGTTAAGGCCAACATATCCACATGGGAATAATTGCAATCTATTTACTAAGCATTATGGAGTTTTGAGGTATAAAATGGGCGTCCTAAGGACATTATAAAATAATAGTGGAAATAATAAAATAAGATTAGATTACATCATCAAATTTTGGAAAGAAAAAAGAAAAAAAAAAAAATCAACTTGTATTTTCAACTTATCTCCCTATGGGTTTACTCAAATTTCAAGAGGAAACAGTCGTTGGATGAAGAATTTGATTCCTCGTCCAAGGAGCACACATGTTACATACTTTCGATGAACCCTTCTACACGAAAAATGAGAAATACATGAAAAACAATATTGCAATCACGTTTTTTCATGTATTTCTCAATTTTCATGCAGTATGGTCCATCAAATGTATGCAACATGGGTATTCCTTGGATGAGGAATTAAATTTTTCCTCCAACGAATACTCCCACTTGAAATTTGAGTAAAACCTTAGAGAGATAAGTTGAAAATATGAGTTCAAACAGTGGTTTTATTATTTTATTATTTTATTATTTTTTTACCTTTTTACTCCAAAAATGGTTAACCATCCCCCATGGTTGACATCATCATCTTGAATCCTATTGGTTCTTATAAATTTTATTTTAGTTGTACATTTTTCTTAGGAGACCCATTTTAGACCTCAAAATTCCTCTAATGATAGTAAGAAATATGCTCCTAATATGACTTGTCTTCCTAAACTAAAACCATGTCAATGGTTGATTTAAATGTTGTGAGATATTATAATAAATGTGTTGTAATCGAAAGGACCCAACAATAAGAGAAAACACAAGATTTTTTCAAAGCATGCACCTTATCACTCCACATAAATAAAGCTCTCTCATTGAAAAAAATTTGAAACATTTTGTAATGTTTACATAATTTACAATGAACCATCACAAAAACTTAAAAGCTTTAAACCTTGTGATTGTTTCATAGAAGAGGCCACTACAACATTCTCTCAATCTTAAAAGGATCCATCATGATCCCATTCTTGGGAACAATAAACAAAATAACCTAGACACAAAGCAAAAAATGTTTTTCATGAAAAATCAATTGAATATTATAATATCTACATTTTTTAACACAATGCAAAGTTAAGTTGGATGCTTAGACATTCTCTTTGAGCAAACAATGAAGTTATATAGAAAACATCCGCAATACTTTTAATGTCATGAAAAACATAAATCATGGCCCATTAAAAACCGCCTCCAAAATTAAATTTTAGACATCGTTTCCAATAAACAAGTATTCCTCAAAAAAAAATACAAATCTTATTCTAATCTTTGTTATAGATTCAAGATGGCTATAACCTAAAAATATCATCCATAAAAGAAAATATTTTATAATATAAGTTATTTTAGACACACTTTATTTAAATCCCAAAAATAAGTACATTGTAAACGGCCTTGCTTTTTGTCAGCATGAATATGGTTGAACACCCACTTAGTGTAGAGAAGATGATAGATGAAATCGACTTTTCTAAATGATCACAACATTTGTTGATGGACTTAGCAATCTCATAAGTTTTGAGTAAATGTTTGACAATCCAAAATTGCATAGTGTATAAAAGGAACCCCATTTGAAAGGAGGATCTTTCTTCGCATAGTGTATAAAAGGAACCCCATTTGAAAGGAGGATCTTTCTTCTCAAAACATGAAGTCCCTTTTTTGAATTTTTGATGATCACAAATAAGTTTGGTTTATCTTATTAGTTTAGATATGACATGTAGTAGGAACCCTATTTGTGTCCCAAGTAACATGGGTTCAAGTTTATGGAGACATGTTGGCCCTTGTGGTATTTATGAAATATTGGTTCTACCAGGTGGAATAGTGGCTGCTATTTATACGAAGTTACCGATTATGCCTAATAGAATGTACTCATTACTCTTAAAAAAAAATGTTGTCCAAAATGTTCTTGAAAGTTTGTATGGAATATTTTATTAAATAGTCTTAGTATTGTGAAAGTTTAGCACATTTATTTTTGAACCAAATTCTAAATACTTTGAAATATTAAATTTAAAAGATTTATATTTCATTGATGTTTGGCCTCCTAACTCTTGGGGTGGAATGTTTTTATATTTCCAAAAAAATAGAATTGAATAGCATTATCCCTAAAAGGAGAAATTGTGTTTGATTAATACTTGGCCCCTAACTCAAGATTGCTTCCTAAAAGGGGTTAAAACATATAAATTAGTGTAATTTAGCACTTTCCAAAGCTAAGGGATTGTTTCCTAAAAGGATTTAAAAACATATAAATTAGCATAATTCGGCACTTTCCAAAATTTAAATAAATATTAGTTTAATAGGGTATTGAGCTTCATTATGCCTATGATATTTGAATATTTATCATAGGATAAATAATATTTCTATATAAAATGTTAAGAGTACAAGTAATGTGTTTTGATAGTACAATGAGGGCCCCAATTATATAGCCTCCTAACTCTTAGGGATTACCTCTTAAAAAGGGTTTAAAATATATAAATTAGTGTAATCGAGCACTTTCAAAACTTTCCAAAATTGAAGAAATACCAATTTATTGGGGTATTTTGGTTCATTATGACTTTGATACAAACAAGATTTATTATTACACAATTATATATAGAATACCTGACTATTGAATATCCATCATAGGATAAATAATAGTTTTATATAATAAAAAAATTGAGTACAAAATGTGTTTTGAAAATACAATGAGTACCTCATTTATACACTAAGCAAGTGTCATTTCATAAGTCATGTCCTTTTAAAGTGTGTTTATTCATAATTAATTACACTTATCAATCTTTATTTATTATTTTTATTTTATTGTTTATAGGTAGTTATGTTCATAACATTACCTTTCCCCTTAAAAATGCTTTGTCCTCAAAGAATATCAATGAAAAGGTTTGATATATTTTTATCTTGTAATATATTCGCATCTTTTTAAATTCTTGGAGTTGTCATCTTTGAAGATACAAGACGATAAGAACTTCTAGGTGCAAAGGAAAATTGTTGCACTGAAAATTATCTAACCATCCAAATTTGGTCTTCTGTGAAACTTTGCACTTTATTTCTTCGAAACATAGGTCATTTGTTTTTGTTCTGAGTGATCTGGATAGGTTAACTGGTTGAGATGTCTACACTTATGATTTGGGTGTATATAAGTTATTCATGTGACCTGAGTTTCTCTCATCATATTTGCAGTGATTTCATGATTTTCTTCTGTGCACATAAATGTTACTTGGTATATCATGAAACCTACACTTAGAATTTATTCCATTTCTACTACAGCATCTAAATATGCCTTCATTTTAATTGGATAGAAATCCCTTTGAATCATAATATTATCTAGATTGGTATTTGATTACTTTTGAACTTTTTTACCTTACATATATGTTTGGATAAGCTATTCTACTTGATTTCCAGTGATTGTTTATTAGAGTTAATCTTATTAATTTAAATGAGTATATTTTGACTATTAATTCATTGATTTTATTTTTTGATGTAATTTCTTCCAACTTTTGATTAAGACATTCTAAGAAAGAAGTTTTTTCATCTTATTGTGATAAGTTTACATTGACTTTTGTCTCAAAGGCTTCCTTTTCATGTTCTAATTCATGCTTTGTAGCTTTATAATTCTTGATTTGTGGAAACAATTTTTTAATATGATTTTTTAAGCGAAAAAATTCTTTGCTTTTATCAGAGATAACTTCATATAATAAAAAAAAAAATTATGCATCTTTGATATTGACTTTTGACCTTCCTAATTGATTAAATATGTCATTTAGATCTTCAGATGAAAGTACTATTGAATCTAACTTCACTATAATGTCCTAAAGTGCCAATGTCTTCTATCAAGAAAAGTCAAAAACTTTTTCTCGGTGTCTAATACCAAATTAAATAAAAAATTACATCAATATTCTTTTCAAGCATAGATGCGACAGTAAATTAAGATATACGTTCATAATCATCAATTGCCATTTGTAAGTTAAATTCATAATGTTTATTGGCAAAAATGTATTTTCTTTCACATATATTCCATTATGGAATTGATAATGGGTTTATCGAATTAATATTGATATAATTTTTCTTATTATTCACATTGATAAAAACACTTTCTTTGAATACTTCTATTTAAAGTAAACAACCGGCGAAATGATGAAATTGAGCAATATGTATTCCTTCATTTTCAATTTTCCCTCCTTACAACATTTGAATTGAATTTAAGATTGATATTCTCACTTTGCTTTATATTACATTTTTGTCACTTACTCACCTTAGAAAAAAAAAATCTTTAATAATTTATCTTTACTTATACATATAAAGCGAGTTCACTTTCCATATAATATATATTTTTAAAATTACCATTTTTTACTTAATTTATACTTTATTTGGAAAAGGCAATTTAATAATAATTCAACTTGGCCCTTTTTTCCTAACAATTAATTTACTAATAATTCAACTTGGCCCTTTTTTTTCTCGTGTGATATTTGTACTTTAATAAAAAAGTATTTCAACCATGTCTCACAAATATAAAAAGTCATGTGGGTCACGATTTTTCTCTCACAATTTATACTACTTCAGAGTTATTTGTTGTGTGTAAATGGTAAATGAAATTATCATATGCAATTTTATACTACTTTGGACTTACTTGTTTTTGTGTGTAAATGGTAAATGAAATTATTATCGTACAAATGCAAACAAATTGATTGAATGGTCGGTACAACAATGAAGTAGTAATTGAATAAAACATGAGCAAAGCAAACACAAAAACAAGTGTGGATTGGTACGAATCTATACAGAGGCATTGATTGTGTGCAAACAAGTTGTAGTTATTGGAATTTGGAGGGTCTATAGACACTACGTTTGCAAGGTGTACATGATGTGGCACGTCCACGCGGCCCCTCTCCAGCTCACCTACCCACGGTACTTTCTAGATCTGTTTGTTGATTATGGTTGATTTCTAATCTTTTGGCTCGGTTCGATATTGAATGCAGAGGTGATTACCTACCTACCTCCCGGTACCTCTTCCGTTCTCGTGCTAACACCTGTCCGTCTCGGTTTTGTTGCAACCCTAATCCTCCCGGTTGCCCTTTTGTTTGGTCATTTCGCGCTCATTGTCATTTTGGTCAGTTGTTCCACTGCTTCTGCGTCCGGGTTTCGAGCTCGGCTCTGTCTCTGTGCTATCAGTCGATACTTAGTCGATTTACTATGGATTTCTCGCTCAACTGTTTGGTTTTTCACCGTGGTTCCGCCTGTACACTTGATTCACGCATCTGTTGGTAAGTTATAACTCTATCAGTGGTTTTGTTATCGGATTCTTCCGTGGATTGCTCTGTCAACTGTTGTTTTTCTGAGTTGTTGATTTGTTTCGGTCAATGGCACTGTATCTTGTGGTCGTTTCTCAATATGGAGGGTTTCTGGTAGGCTCAGTGGAAATGTACATTCGATGGTCTGCAACAGCTGTTCTCGGCGTTCAACTCCTCGTCCAGGTAATTTCTAGTTCTATGCTATAATTCCTTATTCGTTTCTCGAATGGTGACTGACCAATTTGGCCCCTCCGTGGTCAGGTTTCGGTCTTAGTGAACAGGGGAATCGTTCACCCTCACGTAACGTATCCTCCTTCTCCTCTGTTCTTCACTCTTCCAATTATTTCATTCCTTTATTATTTAGGTTGCTAGTCGAATTTCAGGTTCAGGGTTTGGTCGTTTCTTTAAACCCTAACGTGTTCTCCTTCTGCCTTTGCAGGTGACGGCTCCGTGGCTTCTCGCACCAGGTTACGCTTATATTCCGGGTAGTTCTATGCTCTTTGTTTAGTTATATTTATAGTCGGTTAGTTTGCCTGTAGCCTCTTGCTAGTTCATAAGGTTAGGTGCCCTGGTGGCCTCCGGTTCTTCGCTGTAATCTTGTATCTGTATGTTGGTCACTGTAGCGGTTAAGGGTTTGGGGTATCCCAACCGTGGCCGTGACTTCTTTAATTTGCTGTCACGTCTGTCAATAGTTGGAATGGTTCATTGAACCCTCACCCGAGTTTCGTTTGTAAACATTTGGACTATATCAGGCCTGCACTGTAATATATATATATATGTGTTTTGAATTTGCAAATTTTTGAGATTGGTTTCGTGGGATTTGTTCTTACCCGGTTTCGACCTGGGGTCTTTATGCTCCTTGATTTCGCTATTCTGCTTCCGCCTGTTGTTTGTTTGGCTGGACTCGTCGTGCGCCTGGCTGTTTGGACTGTTGTCACTGTATTCACCTGCAATGCTATTTAACATGCGATTGTTTTCATATACATTTAAGTTTGTTCCAGTGACTCTCGGTCACGGTAATTGTCTATTAACTAATCTATACAGAATTTCTATTTCACAGAAATCTTGAATTGTATAGGACTCAGATATTTTATTGATACATTCATTTGTGCACAGAATTCTTAGATGAAGGACAAGAAATTTCTCTCTGTCTATTTCTTTGAATATATCTCTATGTTGCTTAGCTGCCGAACCCCCCTTGGGATTTCGGTTTTGTCATTTATACATTAGAGGTGATTCGGTTGATAACTGTCAGCAGTTACCTTTTACAATCGGTTATATAGTTATGTTTTTTTTTCAGTTTCTGTTTGGCAGTTTATAAAACTGACTCTGTCTAATCTGTCACTCTGGTCCCACAAAGGGTGACTGTGTACATGATTTGCAATAATCTAATTTATTAACTACAATTAACATTGATAGCTACAGTAAAGTAAACTAAGTAAAAATTACCCAACAGAAATTAAACAAACTATAGTTGACCTTGGTAAAGAAAATAAAATGAAAATGTAAGAACCTGACAGTCTTGCTGTCCCTTCTCGAACTGTTTAACCTTCCCAGTCTTTTTCTGAAACTCTGTCCTCCCTGTCTCGGTCTTCACCCTGTCGACCAGATGCTCCTGCATCAGGTTGTCGGGGTAAAAGAGAGTTCTCATGGCTTCGTTCCATGAGCTCCTCCACCGAGTATCCTGCCTTCCGAATCTGTGCTTCGTCGAGCCAGGAACTGTCCTCCATTGGACGGTCCTTCCACTTGACGAGATAGCGCAGATACTCCTTTCTACGATTCCGTTTGGCTACCTGTGTGCTGATAATTCCTTCAATTTCGTGAGTCTTAACCGACGGTAACTGTTTCTTCCAAAGACTGCTCTCGAACTGGGTGTCCCGTTGTGGCTGTACCATGTTTTCGTCTGCTGCCTGGGCATGATATGGAAACAGGTCTGCCACGTTGAATATGGGCGATATGCCTATATCAGGTGGCAGCTGAATTTCATATGCATTCGCTGAAAATTTGTGAAGGATTTTGCATGGGCCGATTTTCTTAAACTTCAACTTGTTGTACGTTCCCTTAGGAAACCTTTCCCGACGCAAATGCGCAAGCACTTCGTCTCCAACCTCGAAATGTACCTCACACCGTTTGATATCTGCATGCTGTTTATATTTCTGCGTGTTGTCCTGTAACTTCATTTTAACTTTCTCGTGCAGTTCGCTCATTGCTTCGGCAAAATCTTCCCCGTCTGCACTCCTCCTTTCCAGCTGTCCTAAGTCCTGTAATTCATGTACTCCCCGCGGATGCATACCATATAAGATTTGGAAGGGGCTTAGACCTGTGCTCCGATTAGGCGAATCGTTGTAAGCGAATTCGGCC
>APFE030357771.1:12453-33981 GCA_000404065.3 Pinus taeda | reverse complement strand
GAGCATTACTCAACCCAAACGGCATAACCAGCCATTCGTACAGCGTTCGTTGGTCTTGAAGGTTTGTCCATTCGTCGCCTTCCTCTAATCCTGATCTGATGATACACCACTTTTCAGATCGTTTTTCGTAAATACGCTGCTGCCACTAAGGCTAATCCATCATGTCATCCATCCTAGGCAAGGGAAACCTGTAACGGATGGTGATCTTGTTTATAGCCCGCGAATCTATACACATTCGCCATTCTCCACCCTTCTTGGGCGCAAGGACTGTAGGTACTGCACAGGGGCTTAAACTCTCTCTGATCAGTCCCTTGTCCAACAATTCCTGCACTTGTTTGCGCACTTCTTCATTGTCCTTTGGACTCATTCTGTACGCTGCCTTGTTTGGTAAACTCGCTTCCGGTATAAAATCGATATGATGGTTGATGCTCCTCTTAGGGGGTAACTTATCAGGCAATTCCTCTGCTGCAATATCTTGAAATTCTTCTAACAACTCCTGTACTTCCTTAGGCAATTCTGTTCGTTCTGTGCTTAGTAATACTGGCTTCATCCTCCTTACCACTGCAAAATTTATTTCAGTTTCATCAATCTGTTTGATGAACGGTTTTCCTCCCAATAACAACGCCTTTGTTCCACTAGATTCTGCTGAATCTTCCTCTTTGATGGGCACGAGTGTGTGTTTGACCCCATCCTTCGTAAACTTGTAACAATTCGTCTTTCCATCGTGTGTCACCCTCCTGTCACACTGCCATGGTCTTCCGAGCAGTATGTGGCACACGTCCATGGGCATAATATCGCAGACCACTGTATCGTGGTACTTGCCAATGCGAAACTCCACCTCGCATTGTTCATCAACCAACAGCTGGTGGCCTTTCTGTAGCCACGACATCTTGTAAGGTGTGGGATGTTTCAGCCGCTTTAACCCCAATTTTTCTACCATCTCCGTGGCAACCAAGTTATCCATACTCTCGCTATCTATTATCACCTTGCAGCATTTCCCATGCGATTTACAGACTGTCCGAAACAGTGACTTCCGATGTGTCGGTTCAGACACTTCCTTGATTGGCTTTAACAGAACTTTATTCAGGAGCAATGCTTCTCCCGTTTCTGCCACATCTTCCACTTCCCGTGGCTGCGCTTCAGCTTCTTCCGGCTGAACCATATACGTTCCTCTCTGACCTGTCTGCTCAACTTCTGGGCATTCAAAGGATCGATGTCCCCACTTTTGACACCTTTAGCACTGGAAACCAGTTCCTCTTCCGCGACCATTCCCTCGTCCTCGCTGATATGACCGACCTCCTCTAGTGCTGTCTCCTTTGTCAGCTGTCCCTGAAGTTTTTGAGTTGCTGCCTTCTTCACTGTTTGCAACACTCTTTCCTCTTCCGTAGGACTGTCCTCGTCCTCTACCATTTCCTCTTCCTCTCCTGTTATTATGCTTTCTATTAATTTTCTCCTCAGCCTTCACAGCACTCTGAAAGGCTTCCTCAATACTTCTGGGAGAAAGAATGCTAATTTCATCCAGGATCTCCATCCTCAAACCGTTGACATACCGTGCTGTCTTTTCAGGAGTCTCGTCTGTGTAACCAGCACGTAGATTTACCCGGTAGAACTCTTCCATGTACTCTTTGACTGTCATACCCTTCTGTCTCAAATTCTGCACTCTCCGACATAGTTCAACCTGGTAATCTTTCGGCAGAAATCTTCCCTTAAGTTTCGCTACCATCCTCGCCCATTTTCGTATGGGTAATTTATTCAGTCTTTTTCTGTCTACCTGGACATTATCCCACCACAAGAGGGCATGTCCTTTTAACTTAGTAGCGATGACCTTGACTCTCTTATCCTCCTTAACTTCTTCATTCTCAAAGTATTTATCCAGTTCGCTTATCCAATCTAGTAGGATATCAGCAGACAGACTACCATCATAATTTGAAATTTCTGTCTTTGGCTTGCTGCTGGCCAATAAGATTGAACGCAGCAGTCTTAGTTCTGGAGCTTCTTCATCAGAAGCTTCTGCAGTAGCTACTGCTTCTTCCTCACTCTCATCTCCCAATTCTGGGTCTCTTCGTCTACCCGCTTCCACTGCTTCCAAGCAAGCTGTAAGAACTCTAATCTGTTCTCTTAATCCTTCATCTCCTCCCCTTCATGCACCTCTGCCACGCCCTCGTCTTGGCGCTTGTCCTTCTGCCATCTTCCTCTAACTAATTAATAAAATAATAAAACAACAAAAAAAACTGCTCTGATACCAATTGATGTGGCCCATCCACGCGGCCCCTTGCCAGCTCACCTCCTCACGGTACTTTCAGATTTTGGTTATTGATTATGGTTGATTGTTAATCTTTTGGGCTCAATTCGGTAATGAATGCGCCAGTGATTATTCAACTACCTCTTGGTACTTCGTCCGTCCTCGTGGTAACACCTATCCGCCTCGATCTTTGTTGAAACCCTAATTCTCCCGGTTGCCCTTTTGTCTGGTCATTTCGCGCTCATTGTCATTTTACTCTGTTGTTTCACTGCTCTGCGGTCTGGTTTCGAGCTCGGCTCCGTCTCTGCGATAACTATCGATACTTAGCTGATTTTTGGTGGATTTCTTGCTCAAATTTATGGTTTGTCACCATGTTTCTACCTGCATATCTGGTTCACGCATTCATTGGTAAGTTATGGCTCTGTTCGTGGTTTTCTTGTTGGCTTTTTCCCGTGGGTTACTCTGTCGACTGGTTATCCTTCTGCATTATGATTGTCTCGGCCAATGGAGCTACATTTTGATGGTAATTTCTCAGTGTTGAGGGTTTTTATTGTGCTCAGTGGCAATGTACAGTCGATGGGCCTGCAACTGCTGTTCTCCGTCATTCAACTCGATGTTCAAGTAATTTCTAGTTCTCTGTTATATTTCCTTACTTGCTTCTCGAATTTTGACTGACAAATTCGGCCCCACCGTGGTCAAGTTTGGTCTCGGTGAACAGGGGAATCGTTCACCTACAGGTACAGTATTCTCCCTTCTCTTTTACTCATCGTCATTCCAGCTATTTCGTTCATTTATTTATGTGCTTATGGTTTGTTCTCAGGTTCAGGGTTTTATCACACCATCAAACCCTAACGCGTTTTCTTTCCGTCGTTACAGGTGACGGCTCCGTGGTTCTTCGCAACAGGTTACGACTTCATATTTCCGGGTAGCTCTGTGCTTTTCGTTTGGTTGCTTTCGTATTCTCTTAGTCTGTCTGTAGCTTCTTGCTGGTTTGTAACTTAGGTGCCCTGGTGGCCTTCGTCTATGTACTGTGGTCTCGCATCTGTAATTTGTTGCTGTAGTGGTTGAGGGTTTGATACTTTCCAACCGAGGCCGTGACCCTTTGGTTCTTTGTCATGTCTGTTAGTAGTTGAAGTGGTTCGTTGAACCCTCGGCACGAGTTTCGTTTGTAAACTATTTGATTATATTAGGCCTGCAATGTAATATATATATATATATATGTTTGGAATTTGCAAATTTCATATTTAGTTTCCTGGGATTGTCTCTTACCCGGTTTCGATTTGGGGTCGTTATGCTCTTCGACCTTGTTGTCTTTCTTTCGCCTGTTGTTCATTCGTCTTCGCTTGTCTTGAATTTATCTAGCACTGGTTCTTTTGGAATGTCACTCCCGTGTCTAGACTGTAACGATGTCTGTCATGCAATAAATTATATCTTCTTGGACTGGTTTTGGTGACTCTCGGTCACTCTGTTTATCTGTACGAGTTATTTGTTTAACAACATAAATAAATATAATCTTGTAGTTACAGAGGACTCATATATTTCTATTGGTGCACAGAATATTTGATGAAGGAAACTTTTTAATTCTTATTTCTTCAGTTTGCTCTTTTTGTTACTTAACTGCCGAACCCCCTTTGGGATTTCGGTCCTTCCATTTATACAATAGATGTAATTCGTTAGATAACTGTGGACAGTTTCCTTTTACAATCTGTTAGACAGTTATGTCATTTCAGTTTCTGTTTGACAGTTTATAAAACTTACTCTGTCTGTCTTCTTTTCTCTAATTTGTCTCTCTGGTCCCACAAGGTTACTGTTTACATTATTGGTAATAATCTAATTCTATTTACTACAATTGACACCTGTGACTACAGTAAAGTAAAATAACTAAAATTAACCAATAGAAACTAAAACTGTAGTTGACTTTGGTAAAGAAAGTAAAATAAAAATGCAAGAACTTGACAGACTTGCTGTCCTTTGTCGAACTGTTGAACCTTCCCAGTCTTTTTCGGAATCTTTGTCCGCCCTGTCTCGGTCTTTGCCCTGTCGACCAGATGCTCCTGCATCAAAAGCATTAAATTTGGTATGTGATCATTGAATCTGAATACGAAAATAACACTATCTTCCAACAATCCAAATTATATATAATTAACAACTTCATATTATTTATTTATTTTAAACTCAAAACATAATTTTAAATATATTGTTCATACTTTTTAAATTCAAAATTTGATAGTCATTACTTTAAATTAGTTATTTATACTTATTAAATGAATATATATTTCACTTATATTAGTATATAAATTACTAAGGGAAAAAAGTCTGAACTAAATATCTATTTATATTATAAAAAAATATATATTAAATCCATGCAAATTCAAATGCACATATTAAATTAATATATTAATAACATTTTTTTTATATATAATTTATTCACTTAACAAAATTTATTTCAATATTTTAATATCATTGGTAATAATAATCTAAAATTAATAGAATATTTTTTTTAATTATATAGATAGATATATATTCTTTATTATTATAGGTGAATTCTCTTTTTTTAATAATATTTTAAAATATATTGTTTTTTGTTTAGGAGTAGTTTAATTGGTGATTAATGTAATGTGACTCTTAACAAAATTAAGAAAATTAACGTTTAAATTTTATGGTTATGACTTCGGCCATAAACATGAAAGATTTACTAATAACTATTTGTTAAATAAGATGTTTCACAAAACTCTAAGATTTAACACATTATAAAAACTTAACCTTCATAAAAATTAACATATAACTCAATAACTCAAAATTCACATAGTCATGTATCAAACTATATAAATTATAATAGACCGAAAAAAAATTGATAATTTATAATAGACCGAAAAAAATTGATAAACCTTAAACCTTTAATACACAGAGCAATATCTAAAAAAACCTACTCATGTTATGAAAATCTAGAACATGAACACACTTGCACATGGTTTAAAAAAGCCAAAGCCCGGAACCTCAGTTTTCATTTATGCTGCCACAAAATAACATGAATGAATTATAATTCTTAATAAAGCAAATGGATATTTTCTTTAATAAGAATGCGCATGTTTTCCTTCTATCTCAAAATAAAATACCATTTCCTCACTATCATGCATCATTTTCCTTATTCTTCATTCTTAAAACAAAAACTTGATCACACTTTCTAGAAGAGACTTCCTGAAGCTCATAGATTTCAAATTCATGGGATAAATTGGCATTGAACATAGGAAAGTGAATATATGTGTAGCAATTAATTTCAAGTTTGAGGCATTGTTTTTTTTATTATTCATTATATCTAATTTTTATTTATATATGCTTATTTATATTCATTTTAACTATTTCATTACCATGAATTTGAAATGAGCAATAAAATCCAAATCTTCATATTCCAAACCTACAATCTTCACTACTGAGGGCCGTTGGCGGTAGAATTTGTTGAGCCTGGAAAGGTACTTCCGGAAGATGGTCCTACACCACGTGGTTCGACCCCTCAACCTCATGGCCAGTGACAGATCGGCAGCCTGTTTTTCGGCTCGGCTTCGAGTTAAGCCATTGGTAAAGAGCTGGATTCTCCAATGGCGCAGCACGGCAGCCAAGTGTGTTATATATTTCCACTGAAAACCATCCTGCCATGCCGCTTTCTGCTCACCTGCAGTACGCCGTTCCATAGAATTTGAGCAAAACATAAAACTTGAATCACTAAACAAAACAAAAACTTCTGCAATTGCGTCGTTACTTCGGCCTGGAAAGGAGATCGCCAGCTACTAAAAACTGTGCTCGGCTTTGGCTGGGCTTTAATGGCGGGGAGAAGATTTTTGGGTTTAGGGAGGGGCATAGACCTAACATGTGTTTTAGCATAGTGCAAACAAGCGACGTTTTGCCCAGAAGATAATGTTTGTTTTTTTCGCACGATTTTGACTAAATTCAATGGAAATTTGTGGAACGTAGGTTACCACTATCAAGTTTCATAGTTTTAGGTTTTCCATGGATTATTGAAGGTGTTCACTTTATTTCCACTATTACAAAAATGATTTAAACACTCCCAATTTTAGTATTTTGAAAAAAAAATTGTTGAATTCTAATGAAAAAATCATTGTCTCGAGAAATTATCACCTAATTAGACAAATCTTATTGTTCCTATGATATATATCCATTTCACTAAGAGTTAAAAAATCCCATACATCTATGCTCTTATAGCATACCAACCACATAAGTATTGCAATCAAGGAGTAAGCACTTAAAATGTATTTATCCAACTACCTACTAATGCATCCAAACATGGAAAGAGAAGAAAACAGTTCCATTATTGACATATAAAAATGAAATCTCTCTAATGTATCATGTACAAATATACAAACTTAACTCATACAATAAACGAAACCATAAATGAATACATAACTCATAATAGTTAAAAAGAATATGTATCACATATTCATAAACAATAAAGAAGTCCTTATGTTTCTTATAATTCTTCACCAATTGGGTGGAAACAACAACCATTCCATTCAACTATAAGCACTCTATTAGAGTGGCCATGCTTGAATCTACAACAAAAAATTAGCTATGGATAGACTTTAAATCTCTCTCGCTCAACTCAACTCACAAATTGCACACATACACATGGAAGTTACATTTTGGACAAGTTCAACTTCATCACTTCCACTCAACTAGCATCTCTTCCCCCATAGTTTGCACAACATTGGGAATGAGGTCCACTTTAATGAACCATAGTCCTTTAACTTATTTCCATTTCCCCTTCTAGTTCTCGATACATTGGCCAACGAATAATTTCCTTAAGGAATTCAATAGATCAACATCAATAGATCAACATCAATAAGGGTTTCTTTCCTCACAATTATTATCCAAAAATTAAGAAAGCCATCCATGAAGTTGCAAAATATCAAGGATAATAAACAATGAACTCCCCTTAAAGCCCCTCTTTAAAATGGGACCACATGCCTCATACTAAGTATTCATATCTCTTCTCAAATGTATCTATTTCAAGGATAGGTAAGAAATAAATGAACATTAATACTTTGTTAATATTATGTTAAAGGCTCTTTACATCCCCTTTCCATTCCCTCTCATGGAATCATGCTCCTTATTATAATTTATTCTTCATTGTTTGCAGTTGGTTAATTATATCTGTATTTATTTTCAATGTAAATTCTCATAGTTCTTTTCACATAAGTTTAAATTCTTATCTAATTCATATTTACATATATATTTAGGATCATGACCAAACTAGGTTATTGCACCTCCCCACCATCACCCCTCCCCTCTCCTTTACTTGAAATTATGTCCATTCTCAACTTAATTAATTATGTCTACATAATTATACAAACTAATATTTATAATGCACAATATTTATCCCTTATACACCATATAAATTTTACATCCATTAACTTGTTCCAAGTATCAAAATATTGAAAAAAAGCATGGATATGCTTCTTGCATTGCATATTATAGTTTGTAGGTTGATTTTTGAAGATCAATTGATCTGGATCTTACAGGGCATCTCTATCCTCGGATCTTCGTTCATCATGGTTATGGGTTAACCACATAAAACCCTTATCTTCAGTGGCTCTTCATATTCAACAAAGGCTTTGCAGGAGGGAACTTTAAATAATGGGGACCATTGCTTCTTAAAGACGGAGGAATGATTTGAATGGAAAATGGCATCAACCCATGGTATTCTTCCACCCATGGAATTTACCCATGGTATTGTAAGTGGCGTCCGCCCATGGTATTGTAAGTGACATCCAACCATGGTATTCATTCATCCACGGTATTTTCCCATGGTATTGTGACATCCACTGATGATATTCATTCACCCATGGAATTGACCCGTGGTATTGTGACATCCACCCATGGTATTCATTCACCCATGGAATTGACCCATGGTATTGTAACTAAAAAATAATATAAGTAACAAGTCACATTTTGTAAAATGACAGTTTGTCCGCAACAATGTAGCCCTTAAATTATTCTTCGTTTTAATAAAAAATATTCTTTGTGGGTTTGTTTAATGGGAATTCTCCTCTTTTTCTTTTGGCATTTCAATTTTTCAGATCTTAGGGGCCTTTCCCACAAGATCCATTTTAATCTTTTAGATCTTGGCGGTCTCCCCCCAAGATCCAGATTATCAATGTTCTTTCTGCGCACGTTTTCTTGTCCTATACCTTAGTTAAAAAGAATCATTACCTTATTATATGAGATGGATATTAATTATATATAGAATTCTCCAATTGATTCCACCAAAATCAAAGCTTAATTAGTAACATGATTAGGATTGTGAGCATGGCTTTTCTATAAAGACGCATGGAAACGTTTATGACTTTTAAAACATGTAGGCTATGCAAACTTATGTGAAATAGATCCTATCATATATAGGATTTTAAAAGGTCCAAAATAGTTAGTTGGAAATTTAGTATAGATCCTTAAGTTTAAGGAAATTTTCTTTTATTTAACTTTCAAGAATAGATGCTCCATAATTCTTAATTTTCATTGTATTGTTCTTGATATTCATGTCCCATGCAACCTTAAAAGTTTTCTTTCTCTTTACCATCTACTCTTCAATATCCATGAGTTATTTCAGTGCAAGTGTCACTCTATATCTACACATAGTTTAATCTTTGAATCAGTAGAGTATTTATTTGACTTTACCTTTCTGATGATGTCATCATCCTTTCAATGTTTACTTAATAGCTTTAAACATCAACTTCCAAGCTTCCTATGTTTTTTCCAATTCTAAAGGCTCATCTACATCATTTTACCCTTTATATTATATCTCTTCATTTCCAAAACTAACATTTAATTCTTTCACTTCTTACTCATCTTCAAAAGGATATTGTCATTCTTCGGTATTACCTATTTAATGATATAATCAACATCATGCTTTTTTCATACTCAAAATTATCAATTCCCATACTAATAGTGTTTTCCTTCCGATTCCAGAGGATGAATTACACTATTTCATAGAGATTTGTGCTTTGAAATTATTTTCCTCTTCCACAACTTTCTAATGATTATCATCTCTTTTCAATTGAGCTCCCAATTAAATGTTATGTCACTTCAAATTTTCCTACATGTATTTAATTCTCCAAGTAATATGTTATGTTTCCCATTGATAAGAAAAATGTTATTTTTCTCGTAGCTAGATGTCCTTATTGGTTTTAGCTAAGGTTTTTCGATGCCATTATTTTCCTTTCCTTTTTTTCATCTCTCTTCCTTTTTTTCTGTAATTTTTGCATTTGTTTCATTCTTTCTTTTTTAACTTTTCCCCTTTTATTTTCTTCAAGTATTATTGTGATTGTATGCTTTGTCAAGCAAAACTCTTTTTGAGTTTGATGGATTTGTGTTCTCTTTGATTCCACTACCACTAGTTGAAATGTTTTATACTACAGGGGAAATCTTACTAATGGATTTTGGACCATTAATTTCAAATAGATGTGTGATCTTGACCATTTATGGAAAGTTAGAAATTCTCTGAAGCTTTCCCTTAATCATTGTATATGAACATAGATCATTGATATAGATTAAAAAGCCAAATCTTTCCCATTTGTGGTAGGTATGTTCTTTCTCCTTGAAACTCTTCCCTAAATAATGTGATGACAAATATGATATATCTTGCATAAATGAATGATCTAGGTTGTACAATGAATGTAATGAAAGGAGGGAATGGAAATAAAACAAACACAGATAAAAATAATAGAAAGCATAGTAATATGATGAAACCATAAATTTTATTAATAATTGAAATAGAAGAATAATAGTGGTTGTTATCTCTATAGAGAGAGATGGAAACTAGACACATTTACAAAAGATATTACAAGAGGGAAAAATAACAGAATTTTCACATAAGGAAAGAAGCCTAGAGGTCCAAAAACATAACCCTAGAATATGGAATCCCAAAAGTTTTGTAGGTCCTATGGTGGTTAGTTGGTAAATCAACTTTCCAAGGGCACAACCTTTGCATACAATACCTATTTGGGACACACAATAAGTCATTGTAAAGAACTGTCCAAGGGTTACAACATTCAAATGGGTATAGGTTATGCTATGGAAACCCATTGCTCTTGAATTACCAAAAAACATCAAACAGGGCCTCAAAACAACCCTAGAAATTTCATACTTAAAAGGTGATAAAACAATTGACTAGAAGATAAAGAACCATTGAGGTAGTGGAACATATAGATGGCCATAAATATGCCTTATATCAACAGAAGCTCAATCCTTTGCAACATCCATGCTTATCTCTCCAGATAGGGTTCTTCCTCTAATAGGAGAGGATTGGGTCATTTTTTTTTTTTTTTAGTGGGAGAAAAAGTCTTTGTTCAGAACAATCCTTTTCCTGCCCTTCCATCTAATCCAAAAATAAAAATTGAAGGTTTCATTAAATAATTTGGAAGTTATTTTATGTCTTTTAGGAAATGGATGGTGATTTCAAAAGAAGAAAAAAAAAACTTATGTAATTTTTGCACGATTTTAACAACTAGAAATGGACAAACATGCAACATGAAGAACAACAAATTGATACAAAGTTCACTCCTCCTGGGCTATGTCTCTTGGTAAATCAACATAAATGATTCAATCTAAAAAAAATACTTCCATTGCATCCAGAATGCCCAAAAACCCTTTTCTAGGCTCTTCGTGAGCTCAAAAAGGTTGAAAATAGAGAAAGTTATGACCCTTTTCCAAAAAGTCTGCAAACTACTCTACAAAATCCCTATTCTTCATAAAGGATTCAACAAAATAAATCCTCTAGCGTGATTCCTAAGACATTTTGTTTAACTCCCCAAAGGTTGGGGGTTTGATATGCAACTAGTGGCAGAGGTTACATTGATTTTTGTTATAATTCTTTTAAACATGGTGAAAGACCCTAACAATCTCCATGCACTTGGTCATATAGCCACATGGGACCAAGGGGCAAGAGCCATAGATCGTATGCTCTTACTGGCCCAAATCCCATTTATGTACATGGCATATGCCCCTGGGCATTTGGCACGGGTAGGGTGCCACATGCCACGCCCCTGTGTTCTCTGCCTATGGTCATGTGCCATACCAAAAACCAAGGGTCCGACAGGTCTATCAAGCCGGTCGGCCCTACCATTCCTCCAATCTCTATATCATTGTAATTTAAATAAAACAACACCACAATTAGTTAGTAAGAACCAGCCATGGCCTATTCGTTCGAATGTGAGTTGGTTAATTATAGGTCATTAGATTGAACCGCACAGAGCCTATCAATCACCATACACAATTTTTGTTTCTATTCCTAAGGTCATAGGGTGACCTCTCATTGCGCCACATGGGACGCTGTGATTGGCCCATGTTTATGAGGCTAATCAATAGGTAAACTATATGGCTCTTAATTCCACTCTCTAGCTCCCCGGATGCGGGTGTTGGCGTGACACATAGGAACGGGCCACATGTCTTGCATGTGCTGCCCCGTGCTCGCATTTAAGGTTTTGGAGTTCGCCGTCAAAGGGCTAATCCTCCACAGCTCAAGCCCCGGGCATTCAATGCTAAGCACTGTGAATCGATGGCGCTGCAGACAGCAGTTATGGCTCGCACCCACCGAGGGAATGAGAAGGGTATTCAAGGCACGGCTGAGCAAAGGAGCATCCATTGTAATGGTGAATTGGGGGAGATTCAGACGCGGGGGAATTCCACGAAGTTGTAGACGCAGTGGAGGGAAGTCATACCGCCACTTCGACCCGCCTTCTTGGCTCTCCGAGGCCCCAATTCTGGTTCTGGTCTCAGGTTTAAGCAGCATTCCGGGGCCAACAAGGGCAATTTGATTTCGAAGAAGGACTTTCCTCCATCAAGCTTCAGCTTCTCAGAGATTGCTGCGATTGGGAGAAAGTGGTGGCGAATTCCGTCAGGTTGCTGGTCTCAAAATTCAACGCAGGCTCTCAGGGGAATCGGAAGCAGGTCCATGGCGAGATTACGGGAGCGCCAACCTTGCAGAAGGGGATCTGGGTGAGGCTCATCCTCTCGCCCTCAAGCAGCGAATGAGCATCACGACTGCTGCTGCTGTTATTGCTACAGGCGGGCAAGGGCTCGGCCTCTCCAAACTGGGCAATTCACGGAGGTGGGCAGCTCAAGCGATGGAGAGCCAGCTCTTCCAGCGTTTGGCTCGGTGGTGTTCACCCTGGGCAGCTCCAAGAGCAATGAAGGTATCAATGCTCACATTTCAGTTCTCTTCACTGTAGCTCCTGAGGGAAATGACGGTGGAACACCTCCAGGAATGGGGGATCCATCCACAGAGGGCATTGGCAAGGAAAGCCCAGCTCTGCAACCACCAACTGAGGTGGCCACTTCAGGAAAGGAGATTATGCATGCCCCCTCGTATCCCCAGGAGTAGGGACCTCAAGACACAGCAAGGGATAAGTGGGCTGCCATGTGGGAAGGAATCCCTGAGGGCCTGGGATGGTGCACCATTGTGGAGGAAGAAGATCCAAGTGACGAAGGTCTCGACGGTAATGGTCCTGGCGACCAAGGTCTCGACAGCAAAGGTCCTGGCGACAAAGGTCTCGGCGACATCTGAACCTCTGACGCGCATACCAGCTCTCACCTTTCTCTCTCAACTCGGGTCTATGATAAAGGTCAATATGATTGTTCACTTGCAATTTTCCATTTTGTCATGTCTCTGTCAATCAGTCTGTCCAGTCGGTTTACTATCAGTCTATCTAGTCTATGGCGACTTACAGTCGGGTATTGAAGGGAGCCCCTGTGTGGGCCATCTTGCTATGTTGAAAGTCAAGTAGAACTGGCCTTGGCCTCAGTTAGTTTCTAGGGGAATTTAGGTAGTTTTGTCGGTGCTGCCCCTGCGCGGGAGCTTTTTGTGTCAATTCCAGGATACCCAAAGTGCCACTGATGGCCATGGAAGTACTGTTTTACTGCTTGTACTATTTTCCTGTAAATACAATATAATAGAATAGCTAGTTTTACCGAGGAAAAAAATTCCACTCTCTAGCTTATTAAAATCAACATTTCTCACATTTACTTGCATATTTTATTATATTTTTTCTTAGTGAGAAGGGTAATCATGAGATGTTATGTCATGTGGCATAAAATGCATTAATTGGAGGAATTGGAGAAATTTTTGGTTAATTTAAGTGTAGGAACTCGAAGTGGACAAGCAAGAGGGATTGTAGGGAATTTTTCTCCCTCCTTAACTCCTCAAATCATTCGAAGATTCCTCCACCATATCTCATCAGCAGGGAGTTACAAGCAACCAAGCCAACTGAGTTCATCGGAAACCAAGCTAGTGACAGTGAAGACAAGTCATTCTCGAGTTTGGGAGCCAAGTCTCCCTAAATTTTAGGTAGCTATTGGTAGCTTCAACTTATATAAATAAGAAGGCCAAGGGCCTCATTAGGATTTAATTTTTTGTTGTAGCCAAGAGGCAATTCAAAGCTAAAACATTGTGACTGTTAATGTTATGTTGTTTTCAATATTTTGATGATAATGAGAAGCTTTAATTTAATCCAACACTAATTTGACTCAGAGGGCTGAAGCTCTTGGGTTAGTGCCCAACCCTAGTAGCAGAAGTTCCTCTTTTTGTACATGTATTCTTAGGTTAAAATCATAGTTAGGTGTTGAAGTTATTTATTATTTGTTTAATTTACAAGTAGTTGGAAGATCATCTATTCTTGTTTTCATAAGTTGAAGAAGTATATCAGTGGCACAGTAGTGAAAGAGAATACTTCAGAAAATCTTGTGACAGTGGCCTCTTCCTTATCTCCCTCATCGTATCATGGTTTGAGGGCCCCACTCTCACAGCCCCAAAAATAGATTTATCTTTTTATCATTGCATGACTTAGGGTTCGTTGTTGAAAAGGTCACTCTTTATAATTTCTTGAAAGCACCTATAGTTGTATTTTCATTTCTTTATTTTTCTGTAGTTTAACAACGAATTTCATTTCAAGATATAGTCATTAGCCATTATTAAATCAATTTTCTCAAATTCAACTCATCTTTTCCGTATTTATATGAAGTTGTGCATAAATGAAGATAAGAACATCTGTTGTTGCAGGATTTGTTGATCTGTGGGGAGGAAATCATTCCACCAAGCTCATCTAAGCTTTCTCCCCCTACTTCTAAGGCCTACCAACCCCTAATCTGAATTTCTATTTTATAGCCACCATGGACGTCCACCTTGAGAAAATCCAACCATCTCAAAGAGTCAGATTGAGCCTTGGGAACTGTGCACCTTCCCTACAACTTATTCCATCACCATACATCTTTCCATCACTTCATTTCACCTTCCTGACCTTCCTATAACCTTCAACTAGTTTCCTATAGAAAACTAGGACATCCTGTAGTAAACTAGGGCATCCTGTAGTTACTACAGGAAACCCTGTAGCAACCTATTTTAGCCTGTTTTCAGCAAAAATGATGATCTGAGCATAGGGTAGGCCATCCACATGACTTACATGCCTCTCATTGCCATTACGGACCAAATTGTACATGCCTTTCTCCCCCGCAATGATCATATTGTTTAAGTTAATATTTACATTTCTAAATAAAAGATAAAAATACTTTTTTTTAATGCAATTTTAACATAAGATACCTAGTGCATGCATACATCAATCATAACAATGATAGGATAACTTCCATGCCCACTTAGTCCGAATAGGTAAATGATAGAATGCAAGGTTAGATTAATTCTCTTCTACAGTTAATGTGTGTCAATTCTTAGCTAGATTATTTCATGGTATTTCATAGAAGTTTCCATTCAACACTTTCATTTTCCTAGAATAGGCAACCATTTACTTTCCTGCATTAAAGATAGCTTTACATTCACTCTCAGTAGTCTACCTCCTTCTTTTCAATAGAATACTGGTTTGAAACCCTTAGTGGTGTATTGCGTGAGTTGAAAAGTGACAAGAGTAGACTATTGCATCTACTACACATACAACACTATCACCTCCAATTTTGTACAAACCCTGGGTTGATAAAGTAAAGTTGGTGGCCTTAGGAGTTGTAGCATCCTTGCTGCAATACTGAGGCTCATTACTTTTTGGCATCGTTGCTAGGGAGGTGTCTAGATATATGTAATTTATGCATTCCTTTCTATTTGATGTTTAGTAAATAGTTGCAATTGTTGCTTTATTTCTGTTTTGCATTCAATAGACAGTTGCAATTTCTTCTTTCTTTCTATTTTGCAAGTAATTATGGAATAAAACCTAAAAAAAAAAATATTTCATGCCTCGTAGGAGTGGAGACAATTTAGGAAAAAAATTTCCAAATTCCCCCACACCATCACATAGCCAACCTTCCCTCTTCTTTGGTGGTTGTCAACTTCCCTCTCTGACTGCAGGGGAGCTAGAGGAACAATTAAGTTAACAACGAGAGATATTTTAAAAGCCTATTGGTGAAGAAGAAGAAGAAACCCTTCCACACACTTACAACATGGCTTAGAACATAAATGAAGGTGATTTTCCCATTAGAGAAACTAATGGAGATGCTAGGATGAAAAACATAATCCCCTCTGCCCTTCCTCAGTTCCATGGCTTAACCTCAGAAGACCCTAATACCTTTTTTTTGAGTTTGTTGTCATCTACAGAACTTACGATTATGCCTCTAATGACCAGAAGTTGAAATTGTTCCCCTCCACCCTTAAAGATGCAACCTTGCGCTGGTTCATGGGTTTGCCTTGGGACAACATCACTACCTGGGCTCAGATGCAAAATTCCTTCAATGAAAAGTATAGGGACTTCTTTAGGTAGTAGGATACCAAAGAAGAAATATTCAGAATGACCCTGGGACATGATAAATCCTTGGAAGATTATGAGGAAAGGTTCCAACTCAACTAAAAAAGGACCAGACGCACCCTCAATCCCAAATCACTCAAGTTAGTCCTTCTTAGAGGGATCAAGGAATATATCCTAGAAACCCTAAACATGTTGTCTCAAGGGAACATATACTAGTTATCTTATGATGTTATCAAGACAATTTTCAAAAAATCATTCTAGGGCATCCAAAAAGAAGAGTAGGTCTAGTCAATCTTTGGCCAGCTCACCCTCCTCTAACACATCCATCAAAAGTGAAATTGGAAACATGTTGGAGGACTTTAAGAGTGAAATGCTACATACCCTTGCTCTACAAATGGACATCATGCAGATCAAGAGGAAGAAGACAGAGCCTTAACTGTATTTTGCCATAGATGAACCAGAAGGAACCCTATAAATGAATGTCCATTGAATATTATAGAGGTATGCTCAGTCTTTGAGAAAACTACTCCACAAACAAGTGCCCTTCTCAAATTGGATTGAAAGCTGTGTATCAAGGAACTAAAGGTGTGATTCAACAACTCTGTTATATCAACCAAAGGAGGCCTCAAGGACCTCGACCATACTAGCAGGGAATGCATGGGGCATCCTATTCATACTACAACCCCAATCAGAATGCATACATTTCCCTTTGGTGTCCTCCTTCTGATCCTTCATAGTCCACACCTTCTCCCTAGTCTTATGCACCTAAATACCATTACCAACCTGTCAATCAATCATTTCAGCCATATGCTCCCCCACAACCTCTGTGGAATACCACATCGCAAGGGTGGAGGTCCTCATATAACCAATCTCTAACCTTAATACCTCCACCTCCACCTCAACCCCGATTCCTTGATCCTACTCCACATAAACAACCTAATATTCCTGCCTAGCGAGATAAGAACTCGAACAACAAGCATGCATAATAGATCTATAGTGGAGAGACATCCTACTTTCCTATGCTATGGAAATTCAAGAAATCAAACTTAGCTCTGGAAGAGCACTTCTAGATAACCAACCTCCATCTCCACCTGATGAACTTGAAGAGGAAAAGGAAGAGATTATTCCTCAAGCCAATCCACCTCCTTTTTCTAAGAGAATAATCAATCCTAGACAACACACCCTAGAAGAGACTGAACTTCTCGGTGAATTGAAAAACTTATGTGTTAAAATCCCATTCCTCCAATCTATCAAGGATGTCCCCATCTACAAGAAGTTAATCAAGGAGAAATTCTTCAAACATCCTGGGAGGAGAAAGAAAGACACCCCTACCATTAATGTCATTGGACAACGGTCTGACTTAGTGTTGGGGACAATATAAAAAAATTATACATTAAAAAAATTAAGTTTTTTAAAAACAATAAATGAAAGAAAAGCGAGATATTAAATTAATTCATATAATAAATATTTTGCTTAAGGTTAAACATATAATTTATCTAAAAAATAATAAAATAAATATAAAATAAATTTAATCATATATATATGAAAAATGATAAAGTAAATAGTAATAAAGTAAAAGTGTAGTCCAATTTATAAACTAAATGGACATATTTTCTATTTAATTTTAAACAAAGTCTACCTTATATTTTTAAAAACTTTGGTTTAAATTGTTTAATATGTAGAATTTGAGTGTCTTAAGGTTTTTTTAGAGGGTTCAATCTATTTATACATTCAAAAATTATTTTAAATAACAAAAGATCACATTCTGACTTGAAATTGTATTGTCTAATTCTCATTAAAAAAACTATTTTCTATAAATAAAACTACAATAATTTTGAATAACTTTCTTGATTTTCATATATAAAATTTAATAAATTTAACTAATTCTTTAAATAACATATAATTAATGATAACTTAAATAATTCTATATAATTTAATGTTACATATAATTAATTCTATAAACAATAATAAGTAAAAAGGTTTTTTTGGTAGGTAAGTGCCTACGGGGATTTGAACATGTGACATGTGACCTATGGCAATGAGTGCCTTAAAAATGCACCCATTCACCGCCAATCCAAAGCCCATGAGCAAGTAAAAAAATTAAAATGATAAAAAAAAATTCATAAATTACTCTCAATAATATTTTTTTTATTTTATTTTAGAAAGCATATTATTTTCTCTCACTTTTTTAAAATCTATCTTAAGATAAATAAATCTGAAATGTTTATAGATTATGTTTTAAACTTTTATGGTATTTTTTCAATATCTCTCTAAATAGTAATAAAGTGGAATATGAAATATGATGAATAAGTTTTGAAATATTTACTTATATGTTTCCATTCATTTAATTAATTAATTATTAAAAACAAATAATAATTTTTTTATATAATATTATATATAATAATTTTTCTCGTTATTAAAGAAATATAAAGAGACATTATGCATTGCTTTTTAAATCAATATATTGAATTGGTTTTCATTATCAAATCAACATCATCTAAATTGTATTATATTATTATTAAAATCGTTAAAATCTATCGTTTCATTTAACTAATTCCACATGCTACCCAATTGTTTAAATTAATGGACTAAACTCAAATCAATGTATTAAGATTTATTTTAATTTTTCGAAAAGGAGGTTTCATCCATAAAGGTGGACTTCTATATGTTAACCTAGCATTTATTATACTATCACTTAAAAAAACAATTTGTTTTTACCTAAAAATAAATATGTTTGGGCTTTGCTATCAATCTCGCACAAAAATAATGAGGTGAATAAAATTCATTAAATTTCGTATGTGATTATTGAATCTGAATACGAAAATAACACTATCTCTTCCAACAACTCTATATAATTAACAACTTCATATAAAGTTCTTTCAAAAACTCAAATTGTATATAATTAACAACTTCATATAAAGTGTATGAGAAAGAATTTTTCCGCGTAAATTACATGATAATGTATTTGTCAATGCATTTCGAACCAATTACTGTGGTTCAACATGGGACAAGTTTAAGAATCAAATCACGGCTACATGTTAAATAGGGATAGCATATCTTCCAACGGCTAGGTTTGATAGGAAAACAGTTATATACTGGACAAACGGTTATACTGGACCCATAAAACGACTATTTTTAACTAATTAAATTATTTAATATATTAATATAATTAAATAAATAGTTATGTAATGGTGGATAACATTATAATTATAATGTTTGAATATTAATAAAGTTTAGATGCCTCAAATAAATATTATTTTAATCAAATTTGAGTTACAATAAATCTAGGGATAAAAAATCATAATGAGAAAAATGTTAATAAATATTAATAGATCTAGGGAATATAACCATTAGCAATGTATGGATTTAATATTAACTAAAATAATAATAATAATAATATTATTATTATTATTATTATAACATTGTTATTCTTATTAGTAATGGTTTGGGTGACTAATTAATATAAATTTATTAGTAAAGTTATCTAACGTGAGCATAAAATTATTACTTAAATTTAAATAATTATCATATACTATATAATTTTAACCTATTCAAATAGTCATGAAAAAGACTATCTCATAAATAAAAGGAAAAGAGAATGAGGGAGATCTCCAAATAGGACCAAAAACTCAAATAAGAATGGATAAAGAAAACAAGTTAAATAGAAGCTTCACTATGGGAAAAAAAGGAAACAAAGAACAAGTCAATAGTATAGGGAGGGGGAGGAAGGGGAAGAAAAGACTAGGAAGAGAGGGTAGGGATCCAACAACTACTGATCTTCCAACCATCATCTCTATGAAATTGCTTGGTCTTTTTTCAATCTCAATGGCTTCTCTAAATTTTCGGTGATGGAACTGTGCAACCTTAGCAATAACCTAGGCCTCCTCAATACAAACATGATGTTTATTCTTCTTCGCTTGCTCCGCTAGTGTGGAATACTTGGTTCTCCCATGCTGTAGGTCTGTTGCGTGCTCATTAATCCTTTGATTAATATAACGACCAGTCTCACCAATGTAGGGGGTTCCATAGGAACAAGGAATAATATAGACACCCTTCATGTCCTTAGGGCTGATAGGATCCTTCATTAATCAGAGGGAACTATGAATGGTTTTAAGGGCTCTAAAGGTCAACGGAAAATTATGCTTCTTAAGAATCCTAGCAATCCTATCAGTGGTCCCTTGGATAAAGAGTAGAAGGACCCCTGGGACTCGATCTTTAGGTTCTTTTTGAACTACCGAATTCTTGTAGGCTTTAAGGAAAGCCTTCTCACCCAGGTGTCTACTATAACCGTTCTCAACAAAGACATTAAGGAGATGGGATTTCTCTTTACCGAAGCTCTTTTCATCATAGATCCTTAGGGCGCGAGTAGAAAGGGTGTTGAGAACGCCCAACTTTTGAGTAGGGAAGTGATGGTAACTAGCATGCAGATACTACTCTGTGTGAGTTTTCTTCCGAAAAACTTGGTGGGAGAGGGAACCATCAATATTCTTTGAAATAAGAATATCAAGGAAAGGGAGGCAACCATCTACCTCTTGTTCCATGGTGAACTTAATGGCAGAGGATTGACATCTCAACAGTCAATCCTCCGCCATTAAGTTCACCATGGAACAAGAGGTAGATGGTTGCCTCCCTTTCCTTGATATTATTATTTCAAAGAATATTGACGGTTCCCTCTCCCACCAAGTTTTTCGGAAGAAAAATCACACAGAGCAGTATCTGCATGCCATTTACCATCATTTCCCTGCTCAAAAGTTGGGCGTTCTCAACACCCTCGCTACTTGTTCCCTATGGATCTCTGATGAAAATATCTTCGGTAAAGAGAAATACCATCTCCTTAATATCTTTGTTGAGAACAGTTATAGTAACACCTCCATCATAAGGTTTTCCTTAAAGCCTAAAAGAATTCGGTAGTTAAAAAAGAACTTAAAGATCGAGTCCCAGGGGTCCATCTACCTTTTATCCAAGGGACCACTGATAGGATTGCTAGGATTCTTAAGAAGCATAATGTTCCCTTGACCTTAGACCCCTTAACACCATTCATAATTCCCTCCAATCAGTGAAGGATCCTGTCAACCCTAAGGACATGAAGGGTTTCTACATTATTCCTTATTCCTCTAAACCCCCTACTTTGGTGAGACTGGTCGTTCTATTAATCAAAGGATTAATGAGCACGCAACAAACCTAAAGCATGCGGAGAAGACTAAACATCATGTTTGTATTGAGGAGGCCTAGGTTATTGCTAAGGTTGTGCAATTTCATCACTGAAAATTTAGAGAAGCCATTGAGATTGAAAAAAGACCAAGCAATCTCAATAGAGATGATGGTTGGAAGATCAATAGTTGTTGGATCCCTGCCCTCTCTTCCTAGTTATTTCTTCCCCTTCCTCCCCCTCCCTCTACTATTGAATTGTTCTTTGTTTCCTTTTTTCCCCTAGTGAAGCTTCTATCTAACTTGTTTTCTTTATCCATTCTTATTTGAGTTTTTGGTCCTATTTAGAGATCTTCGTGATTCTCTTTTCCTTTTATATACGAGATAGTCCTT
>APFE030357771.1:0-12433 GCA_000404065.3 Pinus taeda | reverse complement strand
TATCAACGTGAGCATAAACTTATTACTTAAATTTAAATAATTATGATATACTAGATAATTTTAACCCATTTAGATAGTATTGAAAAGGAGCATCTTATAAATAATATAATTAGATAAATAGTTATCTAAGGGTGGATAACATTATATTTTATAATGTTTTGAATATTAATAAAGTTTAGAACGCTATAAACGAATATTATTTTAATACTTTCATGTTTTTTTTTTCAATCATTCTACATCTATTATTGATACAAAAAGATTTTACAACGAGGCGGCAACCTCATGAGGTCTAGCTTGGATATTGGCTGTCTCGCATGATGGATTTGAAGGATAGTCCATATAAACTGAAAACAGACAGCCTGAGACTAAACCCGAACAGTCATAACAAAACGCATACTGACTGAGGTTCAAAAACTGCTGAACATAAGTAAAACTATTGACTCGAATTATTGACATAGACAGTAAACCACTGAACAAAGACAAAAAACCACTGAGCATTTTCTTTGACCAAACACTATGATTCCAAAAGAGGACTACACCCTGTTCAGGTATTCTTCCACAATTCAGCAACCATAGCTGGAGAGGTCATCCTCATAAGAGGAAAGGCCCTTATTGTTTGGCGGGCGCCCATCATCTAGAGGATTTGAATGCGCTATAGTAGGCTGAGCAAGGAGAGTAGAATTATTAGGTACCTGACACTGTTGGTGTTGATTTTGAGATGTGCTTGGCAGATCTTTCTTCTTCTACTCTGAAATATCACTCGGAGTTGCTGCAGCCACGTCTGTGACGCCTTCACTGAGGTAAATCGTGAAAGTAGTGATGAAGGAGTGGTTGCTTAGCCTGGAGGGGATTTGAAAGTGGGCCGAGTACTCATGAGAATGATGAGGATTCGAAATTGCAGCCCGTTGTCCCCTACCACGACCATGACCACATCCACGAACAAGATGACTCTCAGTTGTAGTGTCCTCAGAAGAGGAAGAGGCATGGCGCAGGGGAAGACCACGAACTCCTCCTCTGCGGCAACCCATTCTCTGTCTCAGGATGGTCATTATGCCGAGAGAATGAAGAGTGGTACAAACAATAGTATTGGGCTGAACAGGTTCAATAAGAAGGGGGAGATTTAGCTGGATTATCAGAGAACTGGGAGATCTGGAGAGCTTACAGGTGAGGAGAACGCTGAAGGGGCTAAGGCATTCCAGGAAAACCGTAACAGAGGATGACTCACAAGCCTGTATACCTTGGATAACCGAAACCTCCACTGGACAGAGCACTGCACCTGCGTGGAGGCCAAAAATGCGAGAGGAGGGAACAAGTCTAAATTGGGTATGCACCATCGATTTAATGCCGGAGAACCTGTGAGGAATGTCAAACCATGGTAGCTCGGCTTTGAATGAACTCGACAAAGAATTGAATGTCGTCTGCAAGTGGAACCAGGTGGCACGAGGCATACTCCACCCGTCGACTGCTCCCGCCGCCATCTTCCAATCATCTAACCTTACCACCCCAATCCCAGGATTTAATGACTTTCATGTTAATGCAAATTGGAGTTACAAATAAATCTAGGAATGAAAAATCATAATGCAGAAAAATGTAATAAATTTAATATGATCTATGGAATAATAATAGTAATGTTGGATTAATATTAACTAAAATCATAATAAATATTATTATTATGTATATTATTACTAGTAATATTACAATAACATAGTTATTCTTATTACGTAGGGTTTGGGTGACTAATTAATATAAATTTATTAGTAAAGTTATCTAATGTGAGCATAAAATTATTACTTAAATTTAAATAATTATCATATACTAGACAATTTTAACCCATTCAGACTAGAAAAATAACATCTTATAAATAAAAGTAAAAGAAAATGATGGAGATCTCCAAAGAGGACCAAAACCTCAAATAAGAATGGATAAAGAAAACAAGTTAGACAGAAGCTTCACTATGGGAAATAAAGAACAAGTCAATAGTAGAGGGAGGGGGAGGAAGGGGACGAAATGACAAGGAAGAGAGGGCGGGGATCCAGCAACTACTGATCTTCCAACCGTTATCCCTATTGATATTGCTTGGTCTTTTTTAAATCTCAATGGCTTCTCTAAATTTTCGATGATGGAACTACGCAACCTTAGCAATAACTTGGGCCTCCTCCATACAAACATGATATTTAGTCTTCTCCACATGCTCCGCTAGTGCAGAAGACTTGGTTCTCCCATGCTTTAGGTCCGTTGCGTGCTCATTAATCCTTTGATTAATAGAACGACTAGTCTCACCAATGTAGTGGGTTCCACAAGAGCAAGGAATAATATAGACACCTTTCATGTTGTTAGGCTTGATAGGATCCTTCACAGATTGGAGGGAATTACGAATGGTGTTAAGGGGTCTAAAGGTCGAGGGAACGTTATGCCTCTTAAGAATCCTAGCAATCATATCAGCGGTCCCTTGGATAAAAGGTAGATGGACCGCTCGGACTTGATCTTTAGGTTCTTTTTTGACTCTCGAATTCTTGTAGGCCTTAAGGAAACCCTTCTGACCCAGGTGTATACTCTAATCATTCTCAACAAAGAAATTAAGGAGATGGGATTTCTCTTTATCGAAACTCTTTTCATCAGAGATCCTAAGGGCACGAGTAGTGAGGGCGTTAAGAACACCCAACTTTTGAGCAGGGAAATGATGTAAATTGACATGCAGATACTGCTCCGTGTGAGTTTTCTTCGAAAAAAACTAATAGTTATATTCCCTAGATCTATTAATATTTATTAACATTTTTCTCATAATGATTTTTTATCCCTAGATTTATTGTAATTCAAATTTGATTAACATGAAAGTATTAAAATAATATTCGTTAATAACATTCTAAACTTTATTAATATTCAAAGCATTATAAAATATAATGTTATCCATCCTTAGATAACTATTTATCTAATTATATTATTTATAGGAGGTTCATTTTCAAGACTATCTGAATGAGTTAAAATTATCTAATATATGATAATTATTTAAATTTAAGTAAAAAATTTTTTGCTCATTTAGGATAACTTACTAATAATTTATAATGATGTCATTATAATATTATAATAAATATAATAAAATAATATAATAATAATAATAGTTATATTACTTTAGTTAATATTAAATCCATACATTACTAATGGTTATATTCCCTAGATGTATTAATATTTATTTAAGATTTTTCTTATTATGATTTTTTATCCCTAGATTTATTGTACCTCAAATTTGATTAAAATAATATTCGTTTGTAGCATTCTAAATTTATTAATTATTCAAAAACATTATAAATTATAATGTTATGCATCCTTAGATAACTATTTATCTAATTATATTAATATTATTAAATAATTTAATAAGTAAAAAATAGTCGTTTTCTAAGTCTAGTATAGCCGTTTGTCCAGTATAGTCATTTTCTTGTCAAACTTAGCCGTTGGAAGATCTGCTATCCTTATTTTACATGTAGCAATGATCTGATTCTTCAACTTGTCCTAAGGATGAACCACACTAGTTGATTTGAAACACGTCAACAAATACATTATCATGTGATTTACTCCGAAAAATTCTTTCTCATAATCATAAACTTGATATAGATCACATGAGCCTCAATTCAACAACTTCATATAATCTATTTATACTTAATTTAAATAAAAATATATATTTCCCTATATAATATATAATATTACTAAATTATATGTAACTAATATTTCATATAGTTTATTTTTTTTAAACTCAAACATAATTTTAAATATATATTCATACTTTTTAAATTCAAAGTTTCATTAATAATTACTTTAAATATAATTTATTATATACATACTTAAATAAAGATATATATTTAGCTTAAATTAATCATATATATATATTAAAAAAAGTTTTAACTAAAATATTTATTTATTTATTATAAATAAATATTATATTAAATTTCCATGCAAATTCAAAATTCACATATTGTAATGACCCAAACAGTCATATGAATAATTTTCTAAATTACCATGTTAGGTAAATATGAAAACTGGAATTATTACTTTAAGTTTTGTGGAAATGTTATTAGTTCAAATGATGGATTAAATAATATTGTAAATAATCTTATGAGAGAAGTTATTTACTTCTGCTTGTTTAATTAAAAGAAACAGTTGCCAATTATGAGAGGGCAACCCTAACTACTTTTCTTTCCATAGAAATGGAAAAAGGAAAAGGGGCCTGGGCTGTTAAGGAACAGGCAGGACAAAAGCAGAAAGGAAGGAACAGAACTAAGAAAGGAGTACCATGTCTGGTGAGGACCAGATGGTACCAGCACTGCTGTGCGTCACTTGGCATCGCTGTTAGCATGCATCACCTTGCTAGAGGCAGTGGCCTGCAAGAGAGCTTGGGGGAGAGATTCAGATCTGAGAGACTGATCTCATGGTTGGGAGGATAACAAGCTTGAATGAGCTTCTCAGTATAGAAGTGTTCAGAAATTGAGAAAGCGCAGTACAGGTAAGTACCCTACGCTTACAATGCCTACTGAGAAATTATTTCAAATCTGTAGAGTTATTAAAGTTGGTAAGTGAGGAATTCTTAGTGAATCGGTTAAGGCCATTCTTGAAATGAATAAGATTCCATAGCAAAATTACATAAATTATTGCTAACTGTAAACAAGTACTCATAGCAACCTTCGAGAATTATTGAATTTAGTGTAAATCTGTGAGGGTTGTAACTAACAGTAAAGTAGACCAATCACAAGACCTGTAGGACTGCCTTCAATAACAGAATTATATGATGAGAAAGTTAATCTTATCTGTTTACTGGGTAAATCTGAATTAGGGATTATTCTAAGGACGACTAGTGTTAACAGGTAAATGTAATATCATGCATGTCAATCTTAGGAATTCAGATGAACGAGGTAACGCTGTCAGACCCTGCGCATAATGCAAAAGACAGTAAACTACGGAAAGTTCGGTGATACGAACTCCCGGTTACCATTATAACTGTATATTAAATACATTTACCGTATTAATGTTCAGAGCCGTAAGCTATAAGGCCGAAAGACCTTTGACTATATTATACGTTATATGTTTCCAATATAAAGACAAGTATAACTGTGTTAATAAAGTTCAGATGCGGAAATAAAAGAACGAAAAAGGGAATGCCTCGCGTGACCGAGGTGAGACATTTGAAATGATAATTTAAAAAAAATAGAGCAGATAACCTGTAAGTAAACAATCATTTACATAGGAATCACGAATATTAAACACAGTCCGACTGTGACCGAACCTTGTATATATGCAAGAAAATGGACCTGTATAAACCTTAAGACGCGAACGATTAACTGAGAACCGGTGGTCATTCCACTGCTCTTAACCGGCAATTACAACCTACTATAGTAGAAAAAAAAATTATTGCGGAATAGAAATGAGGATAGTCTGAGATACGAGTTGGAAAATACAAATATTGCATAACCTTTGTATTAAAACCATGTCATAAGATAAGCAATAATCTGACATAAAATGCTCAATGTTCAGATAGGATAGCCGAAAGACGACATCGCCATATATGAAAGCCAATATATATATATATATATATGTAGGCACAATCAGAGTTCCTGGCGAAGTAACACAGTAGCCAAATATCACACCGAAACCATAGTACAGTAAACAAACGAGTCTGCCGTGTGACTCAATAAATTTCAGGAAGACAGAAAAGCACAATATTACATTCAGGCCCTCGAGTGAGCTCGAGTGAGGCCATTTAAAATATATAAAAGAAAACCCTTAGGGTTTCACAAATAAACCCAACTCTCTGTAACAATAATGCCGACGAGAGCTTCATGGCTCGAGAAAAATCATTCGGAGGAGAACAAAACCCCTGGCACGGAAAGAAATAGTATTCAGGACTGGTTTTAAGCTTAATAAATTCGAAGGCCGTGTCTAGAATCACTTACCCGGCTTGCGCAGACCGATCAAACCTCCCTGCTCTCCTGTTGCCATGAGCCTTTACGCTGGATACCCTGAAACAGACATACATAGCGCCATTTAAATTCATTCCAGTAGGGTAAAAGAAAAATTCACATAAGCTAATAAATTGACAGTCACCTGAGCAACAGAAGTTCTGTCAAGCTGTGCAGCGAAACATTGATCTCACCCTCGACCGAATAGAGCTATCAGCAGAAGACAAGCAGCGAAGAATCTCAAGCGGGAGTCGGATCGAGGCCGAGAAGGTCATCACTGTTCGGCAAAGAGCTGTGCTCATCTCACAAGTTAACCTATGCAAATGGCGGACTAAAACCCTAAGCAAACTTTATCAATCGGCACAAAACATTTTTCCACCGTCGATTCCAGATCTTAAATCCTGGTCGTTCATCGCTGGATGCATCCCGAGGTTATGGCGGACTTGGCTGTGGCATTTACTGCCTCCAGCTACCACAACCAGTTCCCAAAAATCGTATCCAGAAAGATCGTAAGGAAACCAGGTGTCCCTGTCCGGAAATACAAGTGGATCGCCTTCCAAATTACAAGAGGACGATGCATTAAAGTTAACTGGCAGATGGTAGCTGGAGTGCCAAGAGGGCACGACCCTTCCGTCAAATCCGAGGTGTTACGGTGTATAAATCATTGTCATCAAACCATAACCATATAATTACTAATGTTGTATAATCGACGGGTAGTGTTACAATATTCAATTAGTAGTAAAACGTAAGGTGAGGAAGTATGCAGATAAAAAGTAATTAAAAAAAAAATTTAATTAGTTACTACGTACATGGGTTGTGACATATGGTATCAGAGCCCAGATACAACACTGTGACCCCTGGGTAGAACAACAATAACAGAAAGGACACTGTATAAATTTTTCTTCTTTCTTTTTTTTTTGCAAATAGTTATTTTCGATAACATTTTTGAGTGTTTTTCTCTGTTGTGACAATAAAGTACAGAAACCAGGTTTTGAAGACAGAGGATGAGGAGAGAAGATAGCACAATACGAAGACCTGCAATGGGGCAGGGTATACCCGGTCCAGAGAACAACCCAGAACTGTGGGTACAACTTGGAGAAGAAGCCAGGGTTACAAATCAAGCAATCCTAGAGACGGTGCAAGAACTGAAGAATGAAATGGCTCGTCTGCGGGAGGACAATGCTCAGTTAGCAATGGAACAAGAAAGAATTTTAAAGAGTTTGTCTGACAGACAAAATCAGTTACCAGTTAATCCTAGTGCAAAACAACCAAGGGTGTCTGAAGAAAAGAATCATCACATACCTCCCGAAGGATCAGAGGAACTAGAGGAACGCTCTGATAATGTATTTGACCAGCAAACCTCAAAAAGACAAAGAGTAGAATTACAAGGAGAGTTCCGCAAAATTAAACCACCACATTTTGATGGAGAACAAGAAGAAGCAGTGGAAGCCTGGATCATTAATATGAACAAGTATTTTCAGCTTTATGAGTATGATAACAACCTTAAAGCACGACTAGCTATTTTTCAGTTACAAGGGAAGGCCACCTTATGGTGGGAGGAGGTGAAGATAGTAAAAGGAGTAACCGAACAGAATATTACATGGGACAGTTTTCAAAGGTTCTTTAAGGAGCGATATCTGACAGAACGTTTCTATGATGAGAAGGCAAGAGAGTTCCATGATTTGAGGTTAGGACAGCAAACTATGGACGAGTTCATTACCCGCTTTACTTCTTTACTTCGTTACGTACCTTATATAAGGGAAGAGAAGGCCAAGGTTCAGAGATTTGTTAGTAGTTTGCCACCATATATGCGAGAAAGGATTGAGTTTGACAATCCAAAGTCAATGGATACAGTAATTCGTAAAGCTAGAATTTGTTATCAGCAAAGTAAACAGAAAGGGGAAACTGCTAACAGGAAATGGAATGAGAAGAGAGGCTTTAAGACAGTTGGAAACAGCAAAGGAAATCGCAGCAATGGAAGTAAGGGAAATGGCAGAGTAGCAAATAACAGATTTGCGTCCAGAACTGCACCTAAATTTAGAACTGCAACGGAGCCCAAGGGCAGTGAGTAGCACCCAAGGCTGGATAATGAAAGCACAGCAAGACCTCCAGTGCAGTGCTGGGGTTGTGGGGGACCTCACTATATTAAAAACTGTCCACAGCGAAAAGGAACTGAGCAATTGTCTCAAATTCATGAAGCTTCAACAGTGGGCGAGGTTGGTCGCAGTATACCCAGGATTAACGCGGCTCTGGAAGACCGTTAGGCAGAATATCAACCAACCATGGTTGAATTCGAAGGTAAAATCTCAAACCTTACCATATCTGTTTTAATTGATCCTGGGGCTACATTAAGCTATGTAAGCCCAAGGGTAGTGGAACAATGTAGTTTACAATCTGTTAAATTCAAAAATCCTTGGCTAGTGCAACTAGCTACTGGAGCCAAACGACGGGTAACAGCCAAAGTTAACAATTGCTCATTTACCATAGCAGACCAGCCAGTGACAGCTGATCTGAACGTACTTCCTCTCGGCTCCTATGACCTCTTAATCGGAATGGACTGGTTAGAAAAGCACTGGTCATTAGTTGATTGCAAAACCAAAGTTATTTACTATCAAGACCAGCAGGGAAACAGAAAAGAAATGCAAGGAATTAAGCAACCAGTGCAGGTTCGCCCAATAACCGCGAACCAACTGATAAAATGCATACGGAAGGGGTGTCAAGTTTACGCCATTCAAGTGGGGTATGCAGATTCCAAGGATAAATCGACTTCTGTGAACAGCATTCCTATAATACAAGAATTTACAGATGTGTTTCCAGAAGAAATTCCTGGACTACCACCACGAAGAAATATAGACTTTACCATTGAGTTAGTACCCGGAGCAGCACCCGTATCAAGAGCACCCTACAGGATGAGTACACCTGAACTAACGGAATTGAAAATGCAGTTGCAGGAGTTACTAGACAAGGAATACATTCGCCCTAGTGTGTCTCCATGGGGAGCTCCAGTTCTATTTGTCAAAAAGAAGGACGGTACTCTCTGGATGTGTATCGATTACAGACAATTGAACAAGCTAACCATTAAAAATAAGTACCCCTTACCTCGGATCGATGAACTGTTCGATCAAGTGAAAGGTGCAACGGTGTTCTCCAAGATCGATTTGCGATCTGGATATCATCAAATCCGAATTAAGGACGAGGATATCGCTAAAACAGCCTTTAGAACAAGGTATGGACATTACGAATTTGTGGTATTGCCATTTGGGCTAACCAATGCCCCTGCAACTTTCATGTGTTTAATGAACAACATTTTTCATCCATACTTGGATCGGTTTGTGTTGATATTCATTGATGACATACTAATATATTCACATACAATCGAAGAACATCACGAACATCTTCGAATAGTATTACAAACCCTTCGAGAACACCAGTTGTACGCAAAATTTAGTAAGTGTGACTTCTTTAAGGAGGAAATCCAATATTTGGGTTACGTGATCACGAAAGAAGGAATTGCTGTGGATCCGGAAAAGATAAAGGCTATAATGGATTGGCCTGTGCCAAAGGATGTAGCGGATGTCTGGTCTTTCATGGGATTGGTTGGTTATTATAGAAGATTCATAGAAGGATTCTCCAAAGTAGCTTTCCCCATTACCTCACTACAGAAAAAAGGAAAATCATTCCATTGGACATCAAGTTGCCAGAAAAGTTTCGAGCAACTGAAGCATCTGCTCACCACTGCCCCTATCCTCAATATAGCAGATCCTAATAAGGATTATGTGGTCTGTACAGATGCAAGTAAGGAAGGATTGGGAGGAGTCTTAATGCAAGAAGGTAGGGTGATTGCTTACGAATCTCGTAAATTGAAAGAACATGAGCAGAAATATTCCGCCTATGACATGGAACTGGCCGCTGTTATACATGCTCTGAAAATGTGGCGGCATTATCTTATGGGCAGAAAATTTCTGCTGCTCACCGACCACCATAGCTTGACCAACTATTTCAGCCAACCTACTTTAAACACTAGGCAAGCACGGTGGATGGATTTTCTAAGTGGTTTCGATTTTGATATAAAGCATTTGCAAGGGAAGGCAAACAGAGTGGCAGACGCCTTAAGTAGGAAAATACAAAGTTTATATGAAGTTTCTATCAGTGGGTGGAAAAACCCCTTTCTAGACATGATAAAAGGAATTTCAGACCAAGATGCAGAATATCAGCAGTTGAAGCAGCAAATACAGCGGTCTGTCGGAGGAGACAATTAACAGGAATATACGGTAAATGATGCTGGATTAATATACTTTAAAGGAAGAATATATGTGCCCAATCAAAGCCAAATTAAAAATCTGATCATGGATGAATTCCACATCAGCCATTATGCTGGTCACCCGGGTTATCAAAAGATGATAACAGCAATCCGGAAAGAATATTTTTGGCCAGGAATGAAGAGAAATATTGTGGAATATTTGGCACGGTGCTTAGAATGTCAGCAAATTAAAGCCGAACATCAGCATCCAGTAGGACTATTACAACCGTTGCCCATTCCTGAATGGAAATGGGAAATCATATCCATGGACTTTATTACGGGGTTACCTAGAACAAAGAAACACAATGATTCCATTATGGTAGTAGTGGACAAATTAAGTAAGGCTGCACATTTCATACCTGTGCAGTCTACATATAGAGCTGCACAAATCGCCCACATTTTTATGCAGAATGTGTTCAAATTGCACGGCCTTCCGAAAACAATAATCTCCGATCGAGATGTGAAATTTACCTCAGCTTTCTGGAAAACATTGTTTGCTGATTTGGGTACTCAACTTAACTTTAGCACAGCTTACCATCCGCAAACCGATGGACAGACGGAAAGGGTGAACCAAGTAGTAGAAGATATGCTAAGGGCTTATGTTATGCAACAACCCACACAGTGGGAAGAGTACTCACATTTGGTGGAGTTTGCGTATAACAATGGGTATCACACCTCCACGCAAATGAGTCCATTTGAGGTTATGTACGGACGAAAATGCCGCACACCCTCCAGCTGGGGAGGGCCTGAGGACAAATTAAGTTTAGGACCTGAAATGCTTAAGGAGATGGAGGATATGGTGAAAAGAGTGCGGGTTAATTTGAAGGCTGCACAGGATAGACAAAAGAATTTCGCTGATCGGAAGAGAAAGTTTAAGGAGTTCCAGATTGGGGATCATGTGTATATTAGAATTCAAGCCAAGAGGAGTACCTTGCAGTGGGCTGGGTGCACTAAACTGGCGCCCAGATATTGTGGACCCTTTCAGATTCTGGCAAGGGTCGGACCAGTGGCATACCAACTGGCATTGCCGAGTCACATCCGAGTCCATAACATATTTCATGTTTCAGTCCTAAAGAAGTATGTGTATGACCCCAAGCATGTAATCCGATGGCAGGATATACAGGTGGGGTTATTGTTATATTAAAGGTTCAGCAAAAATTTCAATTGAAGTGAAACTAATTAGAAAATTGTGTGGTGCAGGTCGATCCGGAAGGAGAAGTACTGGTCGAACCGCTGAGCATTCTCGACCAGAGAGAAGTGCAGCTGCGGAAACGAGTTATTACCCAAGTTAAGATACAATGGCGGCATTTTGGGCCAGAGGAGGCCACTTGGGAAGACCTTGAATTAATGAAGAAAACATATCCAGACTTGTTTCTGACTGTAAGACATCGGGACGGTGTCCAATCTCAGGGGGAGGAGATGTAATGACCCAAACAGTCATATGAATAATTTTCTAAATTACCATGTTAGGTAAATATGAAAACTGGAATTATTACTTTAAGTTTTGTGGAAATGTTATTAGTTCAAATGATGGATTAAATAATATTGTAAATAATCTTATGAGAGGAGTTATTTATTTCTGCTTGTTTAATTAAAGAAATAGTTGCCAATTATGGGAGGGCAACCCTAACTACTTTTCTTTCCATAGAAATGGAAAAAGAAAAGGGACCTGGGCTGTTGAGGAACAGGTAGGAGAGAAGTAGAAAGAAAGAAACAGAACTAAGAAAGGAGTACCATGTCTGGTGAGGACCAGATGGTACCAGCACTGTTGTGCATTACTTGGCATCGCTGTTAGCGTGCATCACCTTGCTAGAGGCAGTGGCCTGCATGGAAGCTTGGGGGAGAGAATCAGATTTGAGAGACTGATCTCAAGGTTGGGAGGATAACAAGCTTGAAGGAGCTTCTCAGTATAGAAGTGTTCAGAAATTGAGAAAGCGCAGTACAGGTAAGTACTCTACGCTTACAATGAATACTGAGAAATTCTTTCAAATCTGTAGAGTTATTAAAGTGGTAAGTGAGGAATTCTCAGTGAAACGGTTAAGACCATTCTTGAAGTGAATAAGATTTCATAGCAAGTTACATAAATTTTTCTAGCTGTAAACAAGTACTCATAGCAACCTTCGAGAATTATTAATGTAAGTCTGTGAGGGTTGTAATTAACAGTAAATTAGACTAGTCACAAGACCTG